>JBBPKI010001767.1:0-10825 GCA_038089155.1 Nevesoporus exiguus
TAATCAACACCGCCAGACCAACTCGGGTATTAAAATTAAACTGGAGCCACCGGTTTGTCATCCAGTAGTACCACACCTACTATGAATTCACTCGTCAATTCCACGCAGAGTCCACGACAGTCAGATTATACCGACCTTTGTTGTCACGTCGGTCTTACAGAGTAAATCGTCCATAAATCTATGCGAGAACGCATGAATAGTCACATTACCCTCGCTGAACCCAGTGATCGAGAATTAGACTCCACATGTCACAGGTCACGGCCTATGCTCAAGTACCCAACAGCCAGTAAACGATACAAATAACCTATGATGATAGCAGGGACCAAGGACCATAGAAACACCACGCAAGAGAGCAAAAAGAGTTACAATGCGTTCTATCGTTCAAAGAACAAGAAAACACGTACGCGACTGTGAGGATAGTGGCGGGGAATGTAGTTAAAGACGAGTTCATAGCGGACAACGAACTTGCCAAGTCATTATCGATTGTCTCGATGTCCTTGCCAAAGCGGTTTAACATACGACCTACCCTTCTTCCCATCAGCCGATCGACGAATTGAACAACATTTAGGACTCGCCTTGAGGAGTGATGTCATGCCAACGCATCGTAGCTCTCACGACATCGACCAACAGCCGTTTGAAGATAAGCCTGGAAGCCATTAATGCACCCGTGTATTGAACTGAAGTCGACACGATGCTGACGAGCGCCCCTCGTAGACGAGACCAATCGCACCGTAAACACCAACGTAAAATATTGGGTTGTAAGAAGCGTGAACCACAATAGCTTGTGAGCCACCTGCACGCGGAAATGAGGATTACAGTAGTGCTTGGTATGGTACGAGGAAAGAATGTCATTCATCAGCACTTCATTTTCCGTCAAGACGGTGGAAGTGAAAGCATAGAGCGCTGCTGTCGTGCTATCGCCATATGCCTGACACCATTCTTGAGCACATTATTAAATATCAAAATTGCAGTCTCAGTTGGTAGCACTTAGTCGAATCCACAACTTCTCGCCGACTCCCAAACCCTGCGAGCAGACAATTTATATAGTCGGGACCAGCCAGATCCAATAACACGAGGGCAAAGATGTGAACCGCCTGTACCAGAAGTTGACGGGGAAAGGTGGCTCACAAGGCTTTCAGACACGCATTATATTGATGCCGCCGCTCTCTCCTTTGATCAACTTCTTGGCTTCTTCGACCCATCCTTTACAGGGTCTGCAGGAGCACTGTCCACAGGCACATCATCCGCAGTGACAGGTTCTTCTTGCTCCACTACTGCTTCCGCATCCTGGGCGATGTGTTATAACACACCCTGAGCGCGCAAAGCTTTTATTGTTCCTTGGGTGTCAATTCGTCTGTCGAGTCAGGTTTAGCCCTGATGATTTTGGACTATTCTCAAAGGGGATTTGGGAGAAACCCCACCTGTTAGAGTCCGGAGTTGAGGTCTTAGCGCTGTTAGCGTTCGGATGTTAGTGTTTGAACAACGGCGAATCAGTTACTATGGTTGAATTGTCTTTTTCGCTGTTCAATGTGCCGGTGGGACGCGCGAGTCGTATGGCCACGCTTTATCCATCGTCCTTCCGCTTGGACCTTCGACCTCGGATCCGGAATGGCCTCCAACAGCGCAGTACCAACGACGCAAAAGGCATAGATAGTCGTCAAGCAGGGTAAACCACGGGACGCGTTGGCCCCTTACTTGGATCCTGCGCCATTTCAGTGTATCTCCCGCCCGCCGTTTTTCACTGGGTTTCAGGACAGTCTGGCGTGTTCGTCTTGAGCTTCAACGCCAATGCGTCCCGTGGTTTACCCTGCTTCACGACCATCCACGCTTAGAATCTGCGTCGTTGGTACTACCCAGTCGGAAGCCAGCCAGCGTTCCCGCGGATAGGAGCGATGAGATCGGATGTGTATAGACCACCGACCGGCCCGAACACGCTCGACCCCACGCAATCTACGCGCGCCATTGCACCATTGTCACCGTCACGACCACGATCACGGTCATGAATCGCTAATGAATGAATCGCTGCGCCGTGCGCCCAACGACCAGCCCCTCTTGCCCCCCTGCCCCCTCATGCACGACGACGAGGAACAGATGGCCGAGTAAATACCGTCTACCGTCGTCATATGGACGGACGCGCGGAACGCCGTTTCATATACACGCCGCCACGCCTGCAACGCGTGTGAAAGCGTCCTTGCGAAAAGATCGACGGATCGTTATCTCCTCTGAGAATCTCAAGGCCCGCGAGGTCGTTCGCGACCGGCACCGTCGAGATGGACGAGTCAACGTCGTAATCAATGCAGCAAGAAACAAGGAAAAGAACACGAAGTAGTTCGAAAGGCGGCTGTAGAATAAGAAAAGGCGAGGCAAGTCATGAGCTGGCCATCAATCAGATGTACATGTGCGAACAAGGGTACTAGAATCAAACGCGATCATCCGGATACGGTAACTGCAATATGGGGTGCGTCGATACGGGGGTGGGGGGTGTCGTCATTCTGAAATACGTCGACTATGGTCGTAAGCATGGACATGAACGAAGAAACGCGCATCTTGGGAGGCGCGGAACAAAAAAAAGTATGACACACGAAGGGTGGTTTTATTTCCATTGGTCGACACCACCAGCGAGCAGCGTCTGTACATGATATCATCAGTCCCTCCCAAATGCGGCTCGTCAACAAAGGGGAATCCGAGGCCGCGCCCACCGATACCTGGAAGTAAAAGCAAACGCAAACAAGGCCGATGACCGCATCGACTACCTTGGATGGTAAGAGGGACCCTCAATCCCGTTGAATCGAATCATAGGATGGCGGAATTTCCCTCGGTGGCGCAGGTTCTTCGATTGGCGCCCTGCCGGCATCCTGATGCACAACCACATCCCCGCTGCCCTCGGCGAGCTCTGGTTGCGTTGCTAGTCCCAGCCCTGGGCCCTGTCCGCTACGCCCCATCGCTTCGCGCTCCTTGGTGACCCGCGTTGACGTGGTGGTGTTGCTCACCGTCGAGGGAGGCGGCGAGGTTCCCGGACGCGGGTTGTGCCAGTCCGTGGGACCTGCGCCATACATGTTGATCGGAGGTACATAACCCGCGGCACCAGGTTGCACAAACGTCCGAGACTGTGTATCGATGGACCCCCCAGCTCCAGATGGGTAAAACTCGGAGCTGCCATGGACGCTCGCACCGAGCGATGGAGGCATGGGGAGGTAGGGTGATTTGCCGAATTGGCGCATGCTGGAACTGCCCTGATCGGTGTAAGATTGATTTTGAGGGAACGGTGTGACTTCCTCTGCAAGGTCGACGCGGGGGAGTGTGCCACCTCCGCTTGTGTGTCCCACGACACGGTCGGGATCAAAGTTGCCATCGAATTCGTCATCGTGGACTCTTCGACGGATGCAGAAGATCAAGACACCTAATAGGACAATGCCCAAGACACCACCGACGACGGCACCAACGATGACGCCTGTGTTGCTGTGAGAGCTGCCGCTGCTGCTGCTGTTCGAACTGACGACGGAGGTGGTGAAGACTTCGGGGACGGTACTAGTCAGATAGACAACGGAACCCGCGGCATCCGTCGAGCTGCACAAGGAATATGCTCAAAAGCGGAATCACGTGTGAGGGAGTAAAACATACGAAAAGGTTGTTGCAACCTGGGAAGTATACACAGACGTGCTCGTGGTTGCCTGCGCAGCGGTAGAAGACGACGAAACGACGGCTGCAGTTGTTTGAGCCGACGACGAGGGCGTAGTTTGAGCTGCTGCTGATGAGGATTGTGCAGGAGACTGGGCAGCAGAGGTCGGCGTTGACTGGGACGACGTGGTAGGGCTCGCTGAAGTGGTGGGTGCATCGGTTGTGGTGGCTTGAGTGGGAGTGCTGGATGCTGGGAGGGGTACGGACGAAGGGTCAGCACTTGAGACGGGGGACGGAGTTGCAGGCGAGAGAGAGGAAAGAGAACTACCAGACGATGACGGTGCCACTGACGATGAGGGCGAGCTAGATGCCGCGGTGGTGGACATGGACAGAGGCCAGAGAAAAGGGGAAAAAAGGAAATGAAAAGGGAGAAGGAAATGAAGGTCGCTGTGGAGCGACGGTAGGGAGAAGGTGGAGTGAATCGAACGAGGTTGGCCTGGTGATAGCGAGAGCGCTCGACTCAGACCCGCAGCAACAATCGACTAGTCTATTTCCAAAATGCTGTACGGCGGGTGGGAGCAGTGCTATGGACGCATCCGTCCATCCACTTTTTTTACGACCAGGGCCGTCGCCAATGGCAGATAACCGTTGGCTCAGGAACTCACCCGAACTGGACCCAGACGCGGTGTTCTGTCTCTTCCTCGGGTTCATCGGTGGGAGCGGATGACTATAGCGGGCACGGGGAGAGGAGAAGATCGCAACAAGTCGGGGCGGTGGTTCGTTGACAGGTCTGAGATTTTATTGGTTCCTAAATGTCGATGCGGCTTCCGTTCAAAGTCCCCACACGGACTTGGCTGCCCGTTATGCACATGGCTATTTTCGTCTGTCACCGCTCATGAATTCATCTGCGTCCTCGTCCTGTACCTGTGCGACGCTTCTTCTTCGATCGACGTAACGCAGCCTCTCCATCTATCTCGTTCTCTCTCCGTTCTACGGTGGTTACACCCGAGGGCGGCCTACATTCGGCACCCCGAGCAAAGCGCTGGCTGTCTCACCGCCGACCCACTTCGTCTCCTTGTCTCATCCCGCGGCCAACAACGCCACGGATCCTCGTGCAAGCCTGCCCTCGAGGTCCACAGGCACTCAACCGGGCCAAACATCGCACACAGGCACACAACTGACAGGAGCTCCCACGCTCGATCGAAATGCTGCCACCGTGCCTGCGTGCAGCCTCGTCCATCGCTCGCTGAAACGTCGATGCACGGTATAGCTCTCGCGCCGATCATAGCCTCCCCAACCCTGCCAACGAACGAGCGGTACCTGGACAGAGCACTAGTTTCCAGTTTCCCCTCGTCTTGGCTCGGCATTTGTCATACAAGGCTGGGCGATAAGCAGGGCTGTGGTGCCGTCAACCCCTTAGCTTGAAAATAGGTTATCTCCAGCTGGAGTCTTGGTGTGCACCCCGCGCTTTCCCCTGGCCCACGGTTCTTTCGTTCATCCCCCGGGGTCGAGCCTCCGAGCCGGGGATGATGATCCCCGACCCGTTGAGATCAGAACTCAATACGCCCTGAAATGCAGCCTATCACACGAGTGAATCAGCTTCCTATAACACCGGGGCATGTTTATTGAACTGCAGCTCCTGCTGCGACTCGGCCTCGCAAGTCCTCCGAAAGCACATTGAAACTCCCTCACAGGTGAGCAATTCAAGCCAGAGAGATTACAGTCACTCACTTGTCGTTTAGACAACGCGTTTGGTACCAAAGCGATAGCGGGACCCTTGCGCTTTGCCTGGACACTGCAGAAGGTCAGACGTCGGCCACCTTGGTGAGCGGACGTGCATATATGCAGCCGAAAGGATCGAGCGGATGGATTTTTGTCTGGCAAAGGTCTAATTCAAGCTTTTTGGACGAAACCCCGAAGCAAGGAAACGACTAGGAACCCGCTATGGTGATCCGCGTTTACCGTGCTAAATGAGTTGACCCGCGATACCGCCTTCCACATCATCGATGGTGCGACCGTCGTATTCCTACCGGCTTGGGCCTAGGCTGTATGCCGATACACCCTTTTTACTTGTACCCAGTCCGGCACCTTGGATGTGCGAGGTCCGCACCACCCGCGAAAAAAAGTTCCCTCCTCTGACAGGCAGAGAATGTAAAGCTGTGACGAGCGGCGTGTGACGACCACAAATTATTAAAATCACGTGCTCAAATAGCCCCTGAAAGAGGCCCCACTCCACCTGCCGTGCGAAGGCATTGACTTTGAACTTTCTCGACATACCTCTACTCTTCCAACGAAATCTTGTGGTTCGATGGTGTGGACATCTACGTTGGTTCGTAGTGATTCGAGCCGGGAGCCTTGTGTCTCTACAAACTTTTTGTGAGGAGATGTTCGTCGCTCGCTCCGGTGCTCCCTTAAACTTGATACGCGATCTCTTACACGTCCCCGAGTTTACGTATGCGGCACGCCCTCTGTGCACCTCAAGCATCGCCAATCATTACCTGTGTGTGTCATGGACCTGGCGGTCGACGATCGACGAGCGGCGCTGTTCTGGCTCTCTCTCTTCTAAAGATACTTTTTTCCTTTTGAAACACGACGCGAAGACGTGCGTCAGCCGTAATAAGGATTACATCCAAGTCAATAACGTCATCGAGGGCCTGGTGTCTCTACTGGAACGAGATTATCCAAGGACGTGCGAGGATGGGCTTTGTGTGGCACCGTTCTGGGGTGTTCGCAAGTGGCCCGGGGGCAGGCGTCGTCAGAGCCAATCAGAGCTACTGTCGTGGAGGTGGCCCGGATCTGTCATTCGAGTGACTTACATCGCTCATTAATCAATATTATCGACCCTGTGGAACCACTGCACATCCGAGCCGGACGTTTGGTGGCACGATACGGTGGCACGAATACGACAGTCGGGAAAAGGCAAGATCGAGGCACCGCCGTCGTCAAAGGGAGACGTGTGCTGTCTCGCGGTGGGAAAGGAGACCTCTGCGAGGTGCATGCGTAGTTTCGAGCAATGACGCGAACCTACGAGGAAATTCGTGGGCAACTCGGGATGTCATGGAACGCCGGTCTTCGCGCAGAATCAAAGGGCGTGCTCGCCAATCCCTGGGAAATGTATAGCACAGAGACGTTCCTGGGCGAGAACACGTGCAGCAGTGCTCGGATCGTCGGTCGAAGACGTGCGAAAGGGGTAGAGGAACGGTGTGAAGGGCTAGGAGTTGCTACCCAAGTTCATTGGCGTACCTGCCAAGCCAGCCAGTCCATCAGGCGTCGATAGAGAATGCATCAAGTCCTCGTGCAGTCCAAAGCGAACGATGTCTCTGCACGTCAGGGGTTGTCATGTGATCTTAGAAACCGCGCACTCGACTCTGACTCTCACGCTTCAAATCACTGCAGTAGGGCGCTAGCCGCCGTCGCTCGCCCCTCATCCAATTCCGCCATGCCCAAGGCAAAGGTATCCAAGGAAAACGCCCACTCGCCCTCGTCAAGAACGCTCAACGCCCAGTCCGACTTTGCCTCCGTCTCGCTCATCCTCCCCTACCTCTATCTTGGTCCTTGTTCTGCCACCTCCGCAAAGTCGATGTTCGTTGAGAGACATGGGATCACACACGTCATCAGCGTGGGGAAGAAACCCAGGTCGACGATCGAGGGCGTGACCTACCTCCGTATCTCGATCGAAGATCACCCCTCTGCGGACTTGATGAAGGCGGGCGATGAGGCTGTCACGTTCATCGATGCTGCGCGCGCAGGTGCAAGCAGGCGAGGGAAGAGCTTGAATTCGGGCGACTCGATATCGGGCACGTGCGTAGGGGTTCTCGTCCACTGCTTTGCTGGGATATCCCGCTCCCCAGCGATCGTCGCGTATTACCTGATGCGGCGCTGCGACATGTCGTTGAAGCGCGCCTTGGGCTTGATTGTGCGTGCCAGACCGAGGGCGTGTCCAAACGCCGGGTTCGTGATGCAGTTGCAGAAGGTGGAGGGGGAGATTTGGGGGAAGTGTTCGTTGGGGCTTGATTTGGGAAGCCTGCCGAGCAAGATGGAGGAACGGCTGGCACTCTTGCAGGATTCGTCGGACCAGGTAGGCGATGGAAACGTATCGATGGAACTGTGAGGTTCTGTAGTCTAACTCGTCGGTGAAACGACGGAGACGATTCTGAACGCGGTGTGCATTGCAGACATTAGGAAGCGGTAAAGGAAATACCCATGGGCCATGATAAGCCTGATGGCCGTTGATGCAAAAAAAAAACCTTTATTGTCACGGAGGGTGATGATCAGATGGTAACAAGGGCCCTTAATCCTGGTGGATTGAATCGTAGGGTGGCGGAATTTCTCTCTGTGATGCATGTTCTTCAATTGGCACCCTGCCAGCATCCTGATGCACGACCACATCGCCGCTGCCCTCGGCAACCTCTGGCTGAGTGGCTAGTTCTGGCTCTACGCCCTGTCCACTGGGCCTGATTTCCCTGTGCTCATTGACGACCCGCGTCTCGGGAGGTAGCAAGGCTCCCGGGCGGGGGGTGTGCCAGTCTATAGTGCCCGTGCCACACATGTTGATCGGAGATATATAACCCCCGGCGCCAGGTTGCGCAAACGTCCGAGGTTGTTGATCGTTGGACCCCGCAAACACGAATGGGTCAAATTCGGAGCGGGCATGAACACTCACCCCGAGTGACGGGAGTATGGGGAGATAGGGCAATTCGTCGTGTTGGCGCATGCCGGAGCCGCCCTGGTTGGTGTGTGATAGATTTTGAGGGAACGATGTGACTTCTTCTGCAAGCTCGACATGGAAGTATGTGCCACCTCCGCCATTGTGTCCCACGACACGTTTGAGATCAGAGTTACCGTTGAATCTCCCGTCGCGAACTCGTCGATAAATGCACAAGATCAGGACAGTCAACAGGACGACGCCTGAGCACCACCGACGACACCACAATAATGCCTGTGTTGCTGTCAGAGCTGCTGCCACCGCCGCTTGAACTGGCGACGAAGGTGGTGAAAACTTTGGGGACACTACTAGTCGCATACACGACAGAGCCGCAACAGCCGTCGAGCTGCACAAGGACTCAAACCGAATCATGCGCGAGGGAGAAAAAACATATAAAAAGGTTGTCGCAACCTGAGAAGTATTCAAAAACGTACTCGTGGGTGCTGGCACAGCAGTAGAAGACAACGAAGCGATGGCTGCAGTTGTTGGGACCGATGGCGTAGGTGTAGTTTGAGCTGCTGCTGATGACCCTTGTGCAGGGGACTGTGCAGTGGAGGTCAGCGTTGACTGGGGCAACATGGCAGTGAAGACAACGAGACCCAGTAGAAGCCCTTCAGTGGTTATGATGTCGGCTTTGGATGCCGGGGGAGGTACGGACGAAGGGTCAGCACTTGAGATGGGGGAGGGAGTGGAAAGAGAGCCACTAGACGATGCTTGGTGCAGCAGACGGTGAGGGCAAGCTAGATGCTTCGACAGTGACATCAACGAAGGCCAAAGAAAAGGGAATGAAAGGGGATGAGAAAATATGGAAGTCGCTGTGGAGCAATGGTAGAAAGATGGAGTGAATCAAACCAGATTCGTGCCCGAGGCGCACAGTGGCTTGCACCTGTTCCCTCTTGACAACAGTGTAGGTCTGGAAGCCCTGCAATTCTGGAATTTCAAGTGCGGTTGGATGACTGTACAAGCTACAAACAAACTCTATTTATACAATGGGCCGTGTGCGAGGAAACAATGAGCGATTAAGGCGGCACTACGCTATTTATTTCTACATGTGAGTAACATGCTTACCCACTAGGTCAAATATCTTGCCACCGTCGAGTGATCAGGGCGATCTGGGTCTCATCTAAGACCCGAGAAACATCACCCGACTAAGCAGTATTAGCACACACTGAGAGCAGGAGAGGAAAAATACAGCATACCATCGGAATGTCAAGTACGTACACATCTCCTCGATGGTCGTTTTGTTGACAGTTCTCATTCCACCCTTTTGGAAATGTCCACGACACGTGCTCTTTACTGCCAGGACGAACCAAGACATAGTGAACATCGACGGCAATTGAAGCCTTCGCCCTTTTTGCTCGGTGACCTTCTGGACTTCCTGCCCTGCCAAGAGCCGCTTTCACATTCTTTATGATATCGCGAATCATCAGATAGCCCGCTGCTGAACCCAGATTGGCACTAGCTATGGTCATCTGGAGGATCCAGAGTTGTGCAGAATGTTTATCGAAATCGAATTCTACAATGAAGGAGTCGAACAGAGCGCGATTGTGGTGGGAAGGGATATAATAAATGCCGTTCGCCAAGTTGTCTGGGATGCTCGACTGTTCGAAGAAATTCACTGTTCGCCTGCGGTTGGAGAACCCTGAAGCTTGGTCGCTGGAGCCACTAAGCTCGTATTGAGGGGCGTCGGCGTCTCCACCTGATTCGATCATCTTTTTAACCAGCCATGGGCCCGTTCCCTCCATGACTGCATCATGAGCAAAGGTCTTGAAGAGTTGTCCTGTGATACTCCTGGCTTCAGGATTGACGGAAAATGCAGATATCTGCTTCCGCATGTCTTCATCTTTCATCTTTAAAAGCGCTTCCGATACCTGTTTGCCAATAAAGTCAGACTTGAATTGGACCCGCCACCCGTCTTTGTTCTCGAAACCGCCTTCGCGATTAAGACAGACGAGGCGATGAGATGTCTCCGTCTGCGCGAAGTGCGTCTTCCGAGCTAGCTCCCGTACAACCTGTTGCAAGTCGTTGAACTTCAGCGTTCTAAGTGCGGAGTCATGAGCCGCCATTTGTTGGTCGAAGAATAACATGGCTGCAGATAGATCCCGGGGAATGGGTCCAAAGCGTTCAATAAGTGCACCAAAAAAGGTGTCGAAGGCCTCCCGGTCCGACTCCGGTGGAGCCTCTCCCTGGACTTCACGAAAAAAGACAGAGAAGTCGGATTGCCCTGGAGCATGCCAATTGTCTTTCATTTTTTCTAGTTCTTCCACTGTATCGTCATAGCCATCGAGAAGCGGTGCACTGGATGAGAGATATCAGCTCCGAGTTGCGGTATCACATGTTTCCTACCACCGCCCGAGTTCTTCACGGTTCCACAACGGGAACCCTGTGAAATAAGCCCCTCGCTGCTTCCGCAATTCCTTGTACTGATTCCCGTTAGGGGAGGGAACTTGAACTGGAAAGCATATTTCAGGGTAAATCATGAGCGGTAAAGGTGGCTCTTCA
>JBBPKI010001768.1:0-10823 GCA_038089155.1 Nevesoporus exiguus
CTGAATGCAACGCATTTAGTATTGCGGACGGTATATGTATTAGATACGGGATCTAAGTAAGTCAGTGTGCTTACACTGGGCCGACGAGGGTGATCGCTGGTGTGGTATGCCCGGTATCATGACGAGGTCATCTCAGTTGGGCATGGTGTATGACCCTAGGTCTGTGAACGGAGCTCACCGATTTGAGTAGTGGTGAGCTAGCGAAGGGAGAGAGGGTACAAGGTTCAATTTGCGAAACCTGGCCCTTTTATAACTATAGCTTGCGTGCGTGCGCTGGCGTGGAGCGACTCGGTGCGCCCGGAGGAACGAAGGAGAGTTGCCATGAAATGGGAATAGTTGGGTCTGACAGTCAGATTTCGGAATGGAATCGGGCGATGGTTCATATGGCTGTGAGGACTCAGGACGAGTCTATTCGGGGCGTGAGGATCTACTGCAGGTCGATAATGTATATGCGGGGTATGTACATGGAGTGGCATCCTTTGGCCACGTCGGGTAGACTAGGTCAACGTAGCCTATCGTCCACGAAAGTTGCTTCTAGCGTACTTTTTTGGATTTCTTCTTGGATGCTACCAAAGGACGACTGTCTGGGTCGCGCCCAAGCCCTTTCTCGACGATCACATCGTCGTTGTACTGGTCGGTAAGCATTCGTTCGTTCCGCTCCTGACGTTTTTTCCGCTTTTCCTCCTTGAACGCCCTCTGAGTCTTTTCCGCCTCATCCTCTTCGATCTGCTCCTTCAGAGCGGTAGCTTCACTAGCCTCGGCTTCTCGTCGTTTTCGTCTCTCAGCCTTGCGTTCCACTTTCCGGCGCTGCTTGTCCGTCAACGGGTCTTGACCGTCGAGGTCACCATCGACGGCTTGTGGCGTCTGCGGTGGGGGAGGAAGGGCAGGAGTTCGACTGCCTATGCCTCTTCGTGGTGGCTCATCCTTGTCATCGGGTAGGGACAACCCAGGTTCAGGGCCGACAGCGCCGAGACCGGGTGTAGCAAATCCCGAGGGTGTAGAAGCCGATGCAGGGGAAGAGGACGAGGACGAACGAGCGAGGAGTTTCTCTTTGAAGTAATCTGCGACACTCTTGGTCGACGTCGTTAGATTGTCAAGCGAGAGCGAAGGCGGAGGGATGGGGGCGGGTGAGGACGAGAGTGTGGGCGTGCGTGCGGGTGTCGGTGTCGATGTAGACGTGGACGTTGAGGAGGATGCGATGCCAAAAATCTCCGCAATGGCTGATGCGGATTTACCTGTGATCCGTTTTGCGGCTCGGATGCGTGCACGATGGCTGCGATGGTCGAGAAAATGGGATTAGAGTCGTAAACTAATGAGTGTGTACGACTCACGCTATGGGTCGAGGTTTCGACATCGACTCGGAGGATGGCTCCGATGAGGAAAGTGCTGATGGGGTAGGATCAATGGTGGAGACAGCAAGGTCATCAGGGCTGGATTCTGCGCGTCCATCCTCCTTCTTCTCTTTCTTCTTCGCCTTCTTTTTCGTTGGCTTGCTGGCATCTGGATCGCCCTCGCGCTTCCTCTTCTTTTCGTCCTTGGACGACTCCTTTTCCAACTTCCTGTTAGCTTCCTCCTCTTGTGCACGCACAAACGCATTGCTCGACGTTGTTTCACCCACCATCGCGCATCCTTCCGCGTCTTCGCCGTTGGCTCCGTCCTCTGCGCTCTCGTTTAGCCTCTTCAGCAAAGCCTCAAAGTCCTTGTTCTGTTTCCACGCAATACTGTTGGGATCTCGTTGATGCTGCGCCCCGATGCCCATCATATCGAGCTTTTGTTGCACTTTTAGGTGCGTCTTCATTCCATCGCCGGACGAACCGAGGCCCTTCGATGTGTCCCATCCGAATTTCGAGAGATACGAGAGGCCGAAACGAGAGGCGTCTATGGCGTAGGGAGTGAGCACGACCGTTGGATGATGATACTAGTACTCACCATCAGCCCAGCTCAGGTTCCGGGGATCAGCGGGTATACGCTGTTTTTGTTTGCGACCTGCGAGGCCCATCGCTAACTACCAAAGGAGGGTCGAATACGAGCGTAATGTCGGATTCATGAGCGGAGGGTTACTATCCATAACGAGGCATTAACCCCCCCTTCATTGTAGCACTCGTTTCGTCGACGACAGCGACATCGAACTGCTACTAACGCTACGGCTAGTCGACGGCCCATTTCAAGACGTTCCTTGCTAATCAAGTGTAGTAACTTCCATTCATTACAGTCAAGCTCGCTGTTCGTCTTCTCAATCACTCGACTGGTCGTCCGAAGATAAATGTTCAAGCCCGCAACTTCTGCGCCAACGAGGCGTGAATGTTTTCTCCTCGCTCTTTTGCTCATCGCGCTGCTCTCGCTGTCTGGAGCAGGCACCGGTGTACTGGAGTCACGCGCTTCACGCTTAATCCCCGAAAAGGTCTTTCAGAAACAGGACTCTAAATCAGAGTCTACTTCGCAAGATGACCAGGCCCCCACCATTGACTCAGAGCGTTGGCGCACGCGTGTAACATGGGATCCAGAGCAAGTGCCACCAACGACCGTAGTCTCCCATGTCCCTGGTGCGTGGCCCGTTTCATGACCTGATTTTTCAATAACTTCTGCGTTCAAGGCTGGACGATATTCGACAACCTTTTCATGCTCAACGGGACCGTCTTTATCGTCTCTAACGACCCCGAGTCCATCCCAGATCGCAAGACCATCACGTCGACCGCTATCAATATAAAGAATGGAGCCGAGGCCGTCGCAGCTCGTCTGCCAACTGACCGCGAACTTCGCATCATCACGACCAATGAAGCACAAGAACTATTTGGAACGAGCGCAGATCTCGTAGACGGAACCACGGTGCGTCTTTTGCAATCATCAGCGTGTAGTATCTGACACGACCTAGTGGATCGTCAACGATCCACCACAATTGTACGTCGAGTACGAGTCGACGTGATACCCTTGCTAAATCACCGCATTTTTACCAGCATCACGCATTACTACCATTGGTCTGCTGAGCTCTTTTTCGGGTTCTGGCGGACATATTCTTCTCTAGACCCTTCCATCTCTGCGAACGGATCGTCTTCGCTCCCTGCTCCCCGTCGCATCTGGTTCCCTCACGCAGACGCAGACCACTGGCGAGATTACGCCTCGATGAACCAATTCGTCCTCCGTAGCGTCTTCCCCTCTATCACCGCCGAATACTCCGCAGATTGGCAAGACCGCGTGGAGACGGGCCGGCCTGTCATCCTCGATCGCGTCATTTTCTCAGATCGTTCGGCCGCCATGCAAGGCGAGACCTTCAAACGTACGGGTCGCACCGCGTCCGAGGCATTTGCTCTCCCCGGAAGCACACACTGGTGGAGCATTGTCCGGGGTGCGGTGGCCAGGTTTAGCGGGTTAGACGAGGACGTCGATCATGATTCGAAACCGGTCATCACATACGTCTCACGTCAGGAATGGGTTCGACGCAAGTTGATCCAAGAGGACCATGAGAAGCTCGTGAAGGCGTTGTATGAGCTGCGCGATCAGCACGGCGTCGAAGTGAACGTCGTGAGCATGGACAAGCTCTCGCATGCGGAGCAGCTCAAGCTAGCTGCGCGGACGACGGTGAGTTGCATGATCGTTTGTAGAGTCACAGAATACGCGGGATTGATTGGGGTGATCTCGCCCATCCCCGTCCACGTATTTATTATCTATTTTGGCGGGTAGATCATGATGGGCTTGCATGGAAACGGCCTGACAGCCCTCGTGTGGATGAAGCCCAGCCCCAAATCGACGGTGATCGAGTTCTTTTACCCACAAGGCTTTGCACACGACTACGAATACACGTCGCGAGCGCTCGGGATGGAGCACTATGGTGTTTGGAACGACAAGTGCGTACCATCCGCTCATGCTCGTGATCGATGTCGTTTACTGACCTTGACCTCGACGCCACTCGAACAGGACGTTCACGCACCCTGAAGTGCCGCGTGTCAACTATCCAGAAGGGTTTCAAGGGAACAACATACCGCTCAACGGCGAGGTCGTCGCGAAGTTGTGTAGGGAAAGATTGCAGTTGCCCGCTTCTACCAAAAATTAAGTCTCGGAGAGACTTTTTATATGTATGTAGGATCGTTCAGGTCGTTCGTTTTGCGCAACCTGCGTGCGTTGTACGCGTGATGCCATATTATACTATGCGTCTGCGTGGGGATGGTGAAGGCAGGAACGGCAAGGTATGAAGCTCTCGAAGCATAATGTGGATGGCTGGCTTGTCGCCGTGAAAACGACCGAGCTACTGGGCCTACATTTGTTGCTCGGACTCTAGCTCGTATTTAATCATTCTACCTGGGTGCGCTGGGTACGATCGTCTGGCTTCCGCCGATAACACAGAGACTAGTTATGTTACCCTCGAGGTCATGAAAAGCTGGTAGATCGACGACGACGCAGCCCCGTTTGTTGTCATCGTAGAGTATGAATGGGCCATCGTCATGTCCGACGTCCATAAAGAAGTTGGTGGTAAGCTTGAGATTCTTGTGACAAGGACGAGGGTGTACGCGTCGGGCTCGACGGTGTGTTTGCAATTATCAAACCGTCATGGTCCCACCAGCGATTGGAGTGTACAAAGTTGAATGCGAGACCTGCATTACATAACGATGTAGTACGAGGCACAGGTTCGAGCCCTGGGTCATCCCAGGCCTGGAGCCCGACTTTGGTTTTGGAAAGCCTATGCTGGGGCTCTCTCAGTGGCAGGGACAGAGTTTGTATCACACAGCACCACGACTGTACTACGATTCTCTTTTGAATGAGTCTACCCACTCGAGGCGACCTCCGAAATTCTTGCACACCTACAACGGCAGAAGCGTGCAGCGCAGCCGACATAGGGGTCATAGAGTGACGAAGACGTACCTGAAAAAGTACAGGAATTGGGCCAATGCGGAATGAATGGCATGGATGAAAATACGGCGAAGCCTCGGCGTCGAACCGGTCCATGAACCATGAGGCCACGTAGGGCGATAGCGATTCCTGACTCGTCCAATACGAACGATCCCAAGGGGCCGCGAGAGGTCCACGGAGGTGGAAACGCCTATCAACGAGGTGACAGGGGCGGTGACGACGACGCAACGAACGGTGCTAGCGGCGGCTCGAAGGGAGCCGGGACGAAGCCGCTGGCTACGAAATAACCAAGTCAGCAGCGAGAACGCCCAAATGGACTGACTTGCACCACAAATCCCACCTGGCGACGGCGAAAACGTGCAGAACTGGCACACAGATGCTGTGCTTGAGGGGAAAAGAATGAGTCACACGAGCTTCGACAAGATACTTACAAGGGACGAAGCGGACGTGTCAGGAACGTCGAACCACGGCCACGACATTAGGGCGAGGCCGAAGAACCTATCAGGACGGGTCAAAGAATAATTCGGATATTAGGTCGAGGACTCATCTCGGAATGGCCAAGACGAGCCGGACAACCTGGGCTACGAATCTGTCGTGAAAGACGACTCAGACGCATACGTAGAAAATATTGCACACGACAGTACGGAGCGCTTTGACGAGACGAATGCGCTAGGTCGAGATGCCGCACCAGCAAGTCATCTATAGGAGTAGGCCAAGCTAAGAATCACCGGGGGCAATTTCTTGCCCGAAAACGAGGGAAACGGCAGCGTATTAGATGGAGGTCTGATGGACGGCGCAACGAACAACGTACGCCACGACTCGAAACGAGTCAGTACGAACTTGCTAGCTGGAAAGAAGGCGGGTTGGCACGGAAAGCGAAAAAGTGATGCGACAGGCGTACCGACGCGTCAACCGCACCTGAAAAGCATCCTAGACGACCCACCATGCGTCCGAATCCAGTATGACCTCGAGGAAGACTCAAAATGCGAACTGAGGGAATAGATATGCTGAGCAGCTCACGTTGGAACCGTTTCAGACTGCTCTGATTGGCGTGATATCTTGTATACTGACCATAAACCATGTAGAATTGATACTTATAACGACTTTACTATCAATGCACACCAAATGGACAATTTCAGCTATTTCTTGAATAGCAACACAACTACACATTTTGGTTCCATTGTATCTACCAAACCATCTAGCCTGAACCCTCCTCTGTCAGCTTGTATAACCACAGAAACAAAAAATGGAGTTTAGAGGTTGCTAGAATGGAGTGAATATGACCAGGTCAAAATCCATACCAAATGCACAATTTTGTCACGCGATGTCACACACGGCATCAAAGCCGCGTTATGGATCCGACGAGGCGTTCACCCGGATTGTGCCTTCGGCACATGCAAGATGTTTGATAAGGGGTAAACCTAGGGTTCTGACCCACACCTGCACCCAGGCTGGGTACATACCCATGGGAATGGGCACAGTCTTATATATGATATGGAATGTATTAAAGTAAAAGGGATAATGCATAAGGTTGTGAGATATGGCAGTTAGCATACACAGGAGTATGGGAAAGTTGTCATATGCATGGGGTACTGTGTATTCGAGGAATGGTGAGTGTTTATGTGCTAGTCATGGCGTATGTGCATCGCATGTAATACACCAGCTTGGTACCCAGAACATACCTGCAGGTACTGGGCAAGGTGGTGTGCCTTTGTGCTGCCCCTGTTGTCATCGTTGTTGTTGTAGTGGGCTCCTATGTTGCCCCAGTGCTTGCTGTCATGGTGGTGGTGGTGGTGGTGGTGGTGGTGGTGGGTGCACCCTTGTGTTGCTCTCACCCTCATTGTCATTGTCGTCATCATGGATGCACCCATGTGTTTCCCCCATGCTAGCTGTCATGGTGGTGGTAGTGGGTGTGTCCTCGCATAGCCCTCATTGTTGTTGTTGTTGTCACAGTTGGTGTGCCCTCACATTGCCTTCACCCTCATTGTCATCATCATTGTGGACACACCCTTGTATTGCCCCTGCACTCACCACTGTTGGTGTCATTGTGGTTGGCATGGCCTCACATTCCCTCTGCCTTTGTTGTTGTTATTGTCATGGGTGTGCTCTTGTGTTGCCCCTACACTCACTATTCTCGTGGGGGTGGTGGGCATGCCATTGCATTGCCCTTGCCCTTGCCATCATTGTGGCACCTGTACAGTAGGGGGGAGGCGACATTATCACCATTGTTTACACCAAGATCATTGTGAGCACAAAGCTCATGATGGTGTCAGCACAAGCAGTGGTGTTTGAACAATGGGGGGTGAGCAGTGGTGCTTGAATGGACTGGGTGAGGACAGAAGGTGAGTGGTAGTGTTCAAAGGGGTGTGATAGGGATGGGAGGCAAGTGGTGGCACTGCCTCTGTGCTTGCCGTTGTTGCGGTGGGGGTGTGCAGTTGTATCGCCCTCGTTGTCGCCATTGCTGTCGTGGTGGTGGTGGTGGGCGTGCCTTTGTGATGACTTCATCTTGTCGTTGCTGTCGTCATCATCATCATGGGCGTGCCTTTGCATGGTCTTGCTGTCATCATCATCATCACTATGGTAGGGGTGTGCAGTTGTATCACCCTCATTGTTGTTGTTGTTGCCATCACCATTGTGGGCATGTGTTCACACTTCACGTGGTCCTTGCCATCACTGTCGTCATCATCGCTGTGGTGGGGCATGCAGTTGCATTGCCCTCACCCTTGTGGTGGTGGTGGTGGTGGGTGTGCCTATGCAGTGCTTTTGCCTTTGTTGCTGTTGCCATCGTCATTGTGGGAATGCATTTGCATGGTCCTTGCCATCACCGTTGTCATCATCACTGTGGTGGGGGCATGCAGTTGCATTGCCCTCGCCCTTGTGGTGGTGGTGGTGGTGGTGGTGGGCATGCCTATGCGATGCCTTTGCCCTCGTCGCTGTCACCATCGTCATCATGGGAATACATTCATGTCATGCCCACCCTTGTTGTTGTCATTGTTGTCATTAGCAGGCCTTTGCAGTGTCTTTGCCGTCGTCGTCATCATCAACGTGGTGGGGGCATGTGGTTGTGTTGTCCTTGTCCTCATTGTTGTCATTATGGGCATGCTTTTGCATTGGCTGTGCTGTCATTGTTGTCACTGTGGTGAGGGCACGCAGTTGCATTGCCCTTGCCCTCATCATTGTTGTTGCTGTGGTGAGGGTATGCAGTTGTGTTGTCCTTGCTCTCATCATTGTCGTGGGCATGCCTTTGTGATGGCTCTGCCATCATTGCTGTTGCTGTGGTAAGGGTGCACCGTTGCACTGTTCTTGCCCTTGTTGTCATTGTAGGCATGCTCTTGCAATGGCTCCACTGTCATTGTCGTCACTGTGATGAGGGCAAACCATTGCACTGTCCCTGCCCTTGTTGTCATTGTGGGCATACCTTTGCATTGGCTTCGCTGTCATTGTCATCGCTGTGGTAAGGGCGTGCCATTGCACTGTCCTTGACCTTGTCATCATTATGAGCATGCCCTTGCAATGGCTTCACTGTCGTTATCATTGTCGCTGTGGTGAGGGCACACCATTGCGTTGTCCCTGCCCTCATTGTTGTTATGGGCATGCCTTTGCGATGGCTCCACTATCATTGTCGTTGCTGTGGTGATGGCACACGGTTGTGTTGTTCCTGCCCTCATCATCATCGTGGGCATGCCTTTGCAATGGCTCCGCTGTCATTGTCACTGTGATGAGGGCATGGTGAATTTGGTCATGTTTGCATTGCAGACAGACAGCCACGCATGCGCAGCCACACACAAAAACTCTGCAGTCAGACATAAAAGGAAAAACACATGCTTTACCCGATGCAAGCACTGCTAAGCGAAATATGCGAAATTCCCACACATCCTAGCCTGTTAATACTAAGACTAGCTGTTTCACCCACTGGTTTGTGCCTTCAGCACAAACATTCCAAGTTTTTAGTAGAGGCTTTATCTAAGTTTACCACTCTGGTTTGTGTGTACAGTATAAACATTTTAAATGTTTGAGGTGTAAGTTACTTATAGCAGGGACATTAAAACCAAGTCCCTGTCATATATAATTCACTGGTGATCTCAAGGGTAAAAGGCAAAGAGCAAGTCAGATGGTATTCAAGCACCCATGAAAGAAAGGCTATGTCAGTATAGGTAGAGAATGATGTCACCATACTTAGAAATGGACAGGGTAAACCCAGAGTACTTTCATTTTGCATCTGTCAACTGAAACTGAATGAAAGGTGACCAAGTCACTCTATATTTAGTCTAGCTAGTTTTATTTTCTCTTTTAGGTGTAGAGATGGTGATGTCCACCAATTAGAAGACCATGGTTTAGGACACATAACCTCAAACTTGTGATATGCCTAAGTATTCATTTTAGCTGCTTGATAGACATAACCCACACCCATACCCAGGCAGATTATATACCCATGGGAATGGGTATGGATAGAAATGGGCAGGGGTAAAGCTGGAGTAGTTTCTTTCTGACCTGGACCCACATCCAGGTTGGGTGCATACCTATGGGAATGGGTACAGCTAATTCACTGGGTTGGTACCCAGAGCACATCCAAAGCAGGTATACCCATTGATACCAGGCAAGGTGGTGCATCCCTGTGCTACCCCCACCATGAATGTCAATATTGTCATAGTAGACCCCTGTGTTGCCCTAGCACTCACCATTGTCATCATTGTGGTGGTGGACACACTCTTGTGTTGCTGTCAAGTCCGGGATCTCTAGGTCAAGTCCAACCGGAGGTCCAAAGGGTCTGAGGTAAGAAGTGGAGGTAAGCAGCTGAGGTGGACTGGAGTCCAAGCAGAGCAATGAAGACGGAGGGGACTTAAGAGGACTTGGTGCAGGACTTGTATGTCGTGCCCTTGTCTAAGTCCAGTCCTTGGATTTCAGAGGACATGGGAGCAGAGGTTCCAGATAGTAGGGGGGAAGGATAAGGCAAGGAGATTGGATGAGAGGGAGAGGCGAGACTTAATTGATATTTGTACCAAGGAGATACAGAGCAGAGTACAGAGAACTTATATACTGAGGAGGAGGATGACTAATTCTAGGAGCGGAATGAAGTATGTAAAACAGAGGAGTTCAGGGATGGGAGTAACAAAATACAACCCTGGCACTAAAACTGCGATCAAGGGAAGAGTGAGGCATAGGGATGAGTACAGAGTTTTAGATATACAACAGTATTATAAGGATTAGTTATGAAGTAGTCTGAATAAGGGAATTACGATGGAGAATGAGAACTGACCAGAGTTGTGGCGGAGTTGATGCTGGAGGCACCAGAGTTGAGTACTAGGGTAGAAGCTCCAAGGGGTGGATGGCTGAGGATGATGGATGGAGGGGCCAGAGTTAACTGGAGTTGGCGCTATAGGGGAGCGGATGGCTGGATGTACATAACAGTACCTCCCCATTAGGGCCAAGCCCTCGAGGCCATAGTAGCGTGGATGTGTGGTCGGAGCCAGTCCGTGGAGGCAGTCAAGCCCCTTTGGAGAGGACAACTGGGACTGATAAAGGATAGTAGTCTGGTGCGTTCCAGGCGGAGTCCGGAGTTGTTCACCTTGGAGTGCGAAAAAAGGGGGTCCAGTGCTTGACCAGCTCGAACTTGTAACACAACTTTCTCCGGTGGCAGCTATAGCTAGTGAATAGCAAAACCCTAAATCTAGTGGACGCTAGGGCACAATGCTGTAGGTCTGCCGTGAGGCTCTCAAGGAGCAGGGAAAATGGAGGGTGATGGGGTGAGGCAGAGGAGCGCGGGAAGTGCAAGCGAAGGCACCGGTGAAGGGTGAGGCGCGAGCTCGGACAGTGGCAGCGGAGAGTAGGCACAGGGTGGAGCTAGGTGGCCAGTGGAGGATAGAAAGTACAGAAGCAAAAAGAGATGGAGGAGAAAAGAAGAATGGAAAGAAACAGAAAGAGACGAAGCAGAGAGAGGAAACAGAGGAGTGGAGTAGTCTAGTTTTTGGTCTATGATGGTT
>JBBPKI010001769.1:0-10822 GCA_038089155.1 Nevesoporus exiguus
GGGATTCGGGGCCTGGGGTGGACTCGGGCGGTGAGACTCGGAGCGGGTCCGCGGTGGGTTGGGACGTGAGGGTTTCTCGGGGACGATGATCGTGCTCGCCTACGAGGATCCGGAATGCAGTGTTGAGGTGTGCGTAGTCGAGTAGGGACGGTGCGAGCCCGACGACGACAGCATCGTAGGGCGAGTCCGGTGATGATGATTGGACACGGCCGTCCATGCATTCTTCCAGCGCGGATTTCGAGAGGAGCATGTAGGGCCTTGTAAACGATTCCAATCGGAGGCCCGATCATGAAGCGCGGAAGCGGGCGGAGTTCGTCAGTCGAAAACGACGTCGTTACTTACTGTAACGCAACGCGACACAATGCTTTGCTTACCTCTTCACCTCAAGTTGGTCCAACACTGCCCTCAGTGCGCCGACGCTCGTCCACAGCTCGTCCCTGTGTACGTCCAGTCCGGCTGCCCGCATCCGCTCGTGGACAACACTACTCGACTCCTTGCTGGTGTTGCTGCAAAGGCGAAAGGGTATGCGAGCGGCGCGGAGAGTCGCAATCGCTTCGGCCGCCCTTGGAGTTGGAGACGATCCTATCAAAAGCGTCCCAGAAATGTCGATGAGGAGTGCGCGGATGGGAGGAAAGTTAAACTTGGGTTGGAAAGCCATGTGTAAGATTCCCGATGGCAATCAAGCGATAAGCAGCTAGTACGGCGACCGAGAGACGTAAGCAAAGTCGATATCAAAATCAGCAATGCAAGCTTGACAGAAACCGAGGATATGCGCATACGAATCATATTGGCCGATTGCATCGTCGCCTCCGACTCCGGTCATGTGATGGAAGGTGAAGGAGCGTGCGAATCGTCGGCTCTCCAGTTCAGAGCGGATCATACTGCGTCGTGCCAAATATCCATCGTGGAGAGCGAACGCATCCCTCATTTACTGTCTATTGTTTGGGCCATCACGCTTAGCATTGAATATGCACACCATCTCGCCCTTCGTGCCGCCCTTGCAAAAAAGGGTGGCAAGCACTGATAACACCCATCTGTGTCCGGACAATGATGACGCTCACCAGGAGGTGTCTAGTGCCACGAGGCAAGGCGCGATTTTTACAGGTCGTTGAGACACTGTTTATGGTTCTCTAAGAGTTGCGTCGATGCCCTGGTATGGACTGAACTTAAACGTGATGCATGACACCTCGGGACCTGCGCATTTGGACGATCGTTCAGGCCGAAGTAACGCATTTCAAGATGCAACATGCCGCGTGTCGCAAGACAAGTCTGGAACAGGAAAATCTGGGCGACTTATCGCTGCATCTACACCACAAGAAAGGTGCCAAGGAGGCGCGCCAGCGGTGCCTCGCTACAATGTGGTACGTCCGAAGAGCCACGGGCAAAGCTGCTGGAGGTGTACGCCAAGGGAACATTACGCAGACGATTCAGATGGCGATACAGGTGGCTGCACATCGGTATACGCATCATACGGAGATAGCAGCGAGTCCGAGAGAGGCGGGGTCGCTCTGCTCGCAACTAAGCACGTCCTAGATATTTCAAGATAGTGAAAAAAACCCCAAATAAAACAGCGAAAACTGATGGAATGTGTTAGCACCGGACGTCGATTGCGCGGTCGCTTTCAAACCCAGTCACACCGAGATTTCGTCTAAGTTGCGGAGCATGGGCCTTCTGGGTGCTGTGTCTAAAACCACAAAGGGGTATATGTACTGGAAGACGTCTAGAGTGGAGGGGCATGATTTTTTTAACGTATGGGCGTGTGTGGTGTCTGTAAACACGGATACCGCTCTCATTTTGCCTGGCCATGGCTCTTGTTAGAGGCGTGCGCTGGACATGTCAATTCCCACGTTTGTTTTGACCTGTTGTCATCACCACGAGACACTTGGCAATCCCGATATGAATTTGCGCAGATGGCCAGATCATTCGGTCTAAAGGACGATCCTGAAAATAGAAGTGGGCGTCTGGAAAGGTCTTTTTGGAAAACGGATCTCTAGATGGGAGTGATGAGAACGAGGGAGGGGGGAATAACTCTGCAGCAAAAAAGGTGGCTTGTCAGCCACGAGCAGGAAGCATGGAGGCCGGAAATAGCCGTGGGGAGGATGACGTTGCGGGGAGGTCACACAGTCACTAGACTAGATAGTAGTCTACAACACAAAATGGGGGGCATCAAAAGATCGGGAAATTTGTGGGGCTTGCAACACTTCGCTCACGGATCCATGCAAGTTGAAAGCGGGTGCCTCCCTCTGTTTGAATGTACCTTTGGCAATCTGTACTGTGGAATGTCTTTTGGGGCCGCTGGGATGCTACATGCTACCAACAAAAGGGGACGGCCTAGCTACATGACTAAACTCCTGCTCGAGTTTCTCCCACTGTGAATGCAGGACTGGATGTGCTGTACCACCTCGTTCGATTCGTCACCCCGTGTGATGTGTGATAGGGTGTCAGATTCGTCGAACACTTGTCTATCCCGTCCGTAATCCTCGTGCACTGCTGAAACTTATGTGTCATGGATAATGAAGGCCTGATGGCTTGCGGAGAGGTAAAATATATAGATTTCAAATGAGGCAACTCGGAAGACATATTGTGAGGTTGATTGAAGAGAAGCTGACATGTGGGAAGCGGGAGCAAGTAGTGAACAGATTCAGATTGAGAAGCAACCGCAAGCTAGGTCAACGTCACCGTATCTAACTACGGTATTTAGCTTAGGTACTTACTCAACTACTTGCCACGTGTAATGTGTGACAGGGCACTATGGAGCATTGAACGACCCGGATGTCACTTAAGGGGGGGCAGGTGATTGAGGCCTGTGGCGCATGACTAACACGATTGGAATGGTACAGTAATTTTGGTCCGATCATTGGAAACTGGCTTGAATTGGTTCGTGTGGGTGGTTGGGTGGTTGTCATAAATGCAGGTAATGAGGGGCGTGGAACTTCTCTCCAAATAATCTATTTTACGCGCTCATGACTTAAGGCAGTAACAGACTCAGATACTGCCAACGGCTTCCGTCACGGCGCCGACACTTACGACAAACTGGTACAGGCCCATCAGATATCAAGCTCTAGAATCACACAATGAATTCAATTGGTCCTGTGCTCTAAGAGAGCTAAGAAATTCAACTCCAAGACTTTGAGAAGTACACTTTATCGCTGTTCCAAGTCGAAATTCCGCAGAATTCTGGAGATATAGGATGTTAGCAACGTGCGCCAGAATTTAGATCTTGCCTAGTTGACGCTCAAATCGATAGTGTAGCCGCCTAGATCTCGATACAACTTGATCCTATAAACTTTCTCCGCCTGGCTTTAGGACCCTGGTTCTGGGTACCATATGACGTACACCATACATCGTCGTGTGAGCCCGCACATAAATCACTTTTACTTGTGAAATTACCCACGAGTTCCGCGTTTTGAATGTCAATTAAGCCTTTTAACTGTAGATTACCCACGAGTGAGACAGTATGCCGTGACCTCAAGGTAGGTTTCTGTGGATCATGAAGACATCACTCCAGCAAACCATGCGGTTCCAGTGCGGATGCATGGTAAGAATGCTGTGGTATGAGTCAGCCCCTACGAGGGAGAGCAGAAGTCCACTGTTCTGCTGGGTACATGGGGTCACAGAGAAGCACCGCCGATGGACACAATAGAACATATTGGGCATTCTCGGGTATTTAGTATTTACCTGGCACATATTCTGCCTCAGGGCTCCAGTTCCCACTAAGCTTTTATGATTTATTCAGCCTTGCCCGAGGTGTGACCAGTATATACCTGTTAGATATGTCTGTTTGAATGTATTTATTTCAATTCCACACTTTCACCATATGGGTGGATTGTTAAGTCCTGGTCCAAGCTATGTTCATTAGGCACTCAAGCAATAGAAACGATAAGGTGATTTTTATGTAAAGCTCCACAGGCTCAAGTTTCCTGAAAAAATAGGCGTTGATAAGACCCTCGGATACAGTACTGTGCTACTACTGCGGCGCGACCCCGAGTCCTCAGTAAACACATCACTCATCTGTCAGCCGAGAAACTACACCAAGGGTTGTTGTTTTCTTTTATAGTAAGAGCATTAAGTAAACCCCATAGCCAGCCAATCAGAGCTGGCAACTAGTGCCAAAATGACCGTCAGAAACATTACGTGAGCTGTAGTGCAAGGGCATCTGTCAGCCGAGAAATCTCATCCAGAGCATTGCTGGTTTTTTTTAGGGGAAGAGTATCAGGTAAACCCCATAGCCAGCCAATCAGAGCTCGCAAGTAGTGCCAAAATGTCCATTAAAAATGCTACGTAAGCTGTAGTGCAAGACTGATGCTGCTAACGCCACTCATCATCTCGTCTTCGAGATTCGGATCTGCCCATCCGCACACCTTTGGGCTAAGCTCCGCGAGCGTCTCAATACAAAAAAAAAGGATCTCCCAGCCAGATCCATGTTTCGTTTGCTGGGAGCACTACTCTATTTAGTATTGATCGTGTGGTATATCTATGTGCATGGTCTTCACCAGAAGATTGGTCCCTTTGGTCTCTTTAAATTCCCTCTCCTGATCAAACATCTGAACGCCCTGGTACTTTCTGTGCACTCTTTAAGTTTTGTTCTCAGTTACCACCAAGAGTGAAGGCATTGAATGAAATCCCTTTGGCAATGGTTGCAGGTCAATGCATGTGGGTATGTACTCCATCTCCATAGGCAAATACCTGTGGTATAGCACATTGCCCTAGGGGACAGCCGGGGAAATCCAGTGCTCAGCCAACTGTCCGTCAGCCTTTGACCTTTTTCGTAACCACTTACCGCACATCACAGCATAATCTGCCCACCAAAGCAGCCGATTTGGGTGAGAATGTCTCAAAGGAATCTTGGTCAGACTTTGTCTGGAGCCAGGTATTCATATTTATTCTATTTGCTTCCATGGCGGCACCCTGACGCCTCGGTTCTTACAGGCTGGTCAAGCTCTATTCGATGTATGTTACTTTGGGGTTATGACGAACCACCCTTCATACTATTTGCCAGTATCCCTCACTGCCACTGGGGAGACGGCCTCCACAATCACGATGTGGTCTTGACAATTCTCTGAAAGCGTACAAGCCCGATGGAGCAGGCTGTGACCAATGTCAGTACCAGTGTTTAGCCGGAGAATGCGGTCCTAATGTGATGTAACTAGCTGCCATTGTGTCTGGACGGTGTTGGACGTCTAAACTAAGGTTTTCCTTTTCATCAGGCCACAGGATTGGTATCTAACCATGTCGCTTCTCGCATGAATCAACTCCGAGAAGTGTCGAACACACACTGCCATTAGATCTCACATCCCGTGTTGTTAAAATTGATGCCGGGTATTCTGCTGGAGGAACCTTTGGTGATGTCTATAGATGTTGGTACTATGGCAGGTTGACGCCAAAGAAGGTTCGAGTATGGTTTACGATCTACGCTTTCCCCTTATTTAGCCCACTTCTAGGTTCAAGTAGCAGTGAAGGCATTTCGGTTCAAGTTCACATTAGACGGAGGTGGAGATGAATCTTCCAAGGTACCTACACTTGTTGTGACACTGAATGTATCTAGACTGTCTTCTAGATGGCCCGTCGAGAACTTGGGATTTGGAGGAGATTGAACCATAGCAACGTTGTTCCATTTCTGGGTATTACATATGGGTTTGGAATGCATGGTGCTGTATCATTGGTGTCACTGTGGATGTCCAACGACACTCTACATAATTTCCAAGCGAATCATGACAACCATCTGAGTGTGGTACACCGATTCCAGCTAGTGCGTCTATCTAACACTTGTTCTTATCTCATTCTCTCACCCAGGTAATTTGACAGCTGCTAGATGTTGTCAATGGACTGCAATACTGTGGGTCACCATTATCATCCAAGTTGACAAAGGTTCAAGGGAATAGCGACCTACAGTGCATTCCTTTCCGATTGTCCACGGTGATTTGAACAGTGTACGTCAGAGTGGAACCTTCAGTACCTATTCCGTCTAAATGTGAGACAGAACAACGTGCTCCTTGACGCAGATTACACTGCACGGTTATCAGATTTTGGCTATGCTTCATTGATTGGGAACATTCCAGAAGCTCTGAGTCACCTTCAGAGGTCCACTCCACGACCAGGGGCATTGCGCTGGGCCGCACCCGAACTAATTTCCACAGAAGACACATTTAATCAGACAACTAAGAGTGACATTTACTCTTTTGGGTGCCTCGGTCTACAGGTATGTCCATTATTTATGTAGACCAAGTTTGCTCTGATGACACTCCTTAGATGTTGTCTGGAAAACAACCATGGTCGGAAGTCCGTGAAGACGCTGCCATTGTTTTACGCTTAGCAAAGGGGCACAAGCCAGGCCGCCCGAAAGATCGGCCGGTTGATGATTTGCATTGGAATTTGATTAACCGATGTTGGTTACCAGTGGAAGAGCGACCTGCCGCAGATATGATAATCGACTCCATCCACAAAATCCTGAGCTACTACCCCAAATTCGAGCATCTTCGTGATGTTATGGATATTATTGGCACATCGGACAATTCGTCATCACTTGGTCCGTCTACAAACGGCTTGGACGTGCACGTTTCCGCCTTTGGGGAAGATTATGAGAACAGGTGTGTAGTCACGGCTCTCTGTCCTCAGTACTCACGCTAACATATCGGAATTGTTCACCGGAACTACTTTGTTTCTTAACTTGTCGGTCGAATTGCAACGAAGAAATGGCTCTAGCATCGAGTCCTAACGCAACAAAGTCATGGCAAAAATCCCTGTAAGGGTGGTGGATATGAGGTGTCATTTTCTTATCATAATTCGTTCCATGAGGAGCTACCATCTGCAACCTGGACGTACCGCCAATGTAGATTTAGTTGGGATATGTCGCGATACGTGAATGTTTAACTGGTGACTGATCATATAAGTTCTGGGTAATATCCATTGTACGCGCTCCGCCTGCCTCCTCATCTATGAGACAAATTTGAGCGCTAGTCCCAGCGGGCGGGAGAAGTGTCCGCATCGTAATGGAAAGGCCTCACGGAGTTCAGTTGAGTGTAGCGAACGTTGAGACTCCGACTCCCGGAGGAGCGTGACATGATAGTAAAAGTCCATTATGCCGCTAGGCGCAGAGATCAGTACGCGTCAAGCCAGAGCGGCACTCAGCGAGAGCCACGATATAGGTTGGATAAAAACCCGATCCCGTCCAGTTCACTGTAGCTCTGGATAATTGTGAACTCAACCAGGCCGGGTACGTCCTCAAATGGTCCCCTCGGCCTCAGCCTCCAGGTTATTTATAATGTCCTCTCACGAAGCTACACAGCGAATGTGTGCCGCCATCATCGGCGCTGGCGCGGCTGGTGAGCCACTAGCCCCCTCCATCTGCCTCCCCCGAGACTGGCCAGGGATGTCAGCGGCGTACGCCCTCTCTCTCCACTCCGACCGTTTCTGCGCAACAATACTCGAACAGTCTGCAGCCGTGGGTGGTATGACTACGTCCATACCCATCGACAAGTCCAAGTACTGTGCAGGTTACATCAATGACGGTGTTCAGGGTGCCAGTCCCGTGTTCTACAATACTTACGCCATGCTCGACAAGTTCGGGTTCAAGGCATCCTCGGTTGGTATGCAAGTCAGCTTTCGACGCGATCCGGATACCGATTTCTGGTCCAATGTCTTTCCGAGCCGCGTCATCGATAGGTGGGTTCCATGACTGCTCTCGTCGGTTGATGCCAACTTTGCCTTAGGTTTCGCTCCGACATTCAAAAGTCTGGGCGGGTGCCGAAGATCATTAAAGCTCTGGAACCTTTGTTCGCAGTCATCTCCGTTGATGCGATGTTGAGAATATTTAGATTTTCGCAGGTACGTCCTTGTCTACGATACCGTTCTTACTTCTTTAACCAACCATATGCTCAGGACTTTGGAGGGTTCATTGTCTACCCTCTCATGGCCCTCTTCTTTGGTACAGGTAACCAGACCCCTTTGATATCCAGCGTGATACTGGAGCGCGTCTTCATGGATCCCTTTATGCGCCTCATGGGTTCAGATTCCATGTCGTCCTCATCTTCCCAAGTTTTCACGTGACGCTGGTCAGTTTCAATACTCTCCTGATTCGTTCCTTGCGTCGATTCCTGAAATGCGTGCCTTTCCATGTCTCTCTCTGTTGTATCAGTCCTGGGCAGATAAAGTGCAATCCCGTAGCAACGTCGTTCTCCGCACACGACGGCAGGTGACTCGGGTCGTTCGCGGAGATCACGTACAGCTGTGGAGCCGTGCGACAGGTGGAACTAACGAAGGACAACGCGTGCAAGAACCCCTCGGGCCAGAAACACGTGAAGAGTTTGATTAGCTGATCATGGCTGTCGATGCCGACTCGGCGATCCAAATTCTTGGCGAGGATGCGAGCCGGTTAGAGAAGAAGATATTAGGTAATGTCAAGGTGGGTATGTACATGGCTGGTTCGTCCTTACAGAATTGATCCCGCGTTTAGTACCTATGGGATGTCAGCGTGACACACAGTGACTTGGATTACATGGAAAAGGTAGTATTAAGGACTCTTCCGCTCTTTTTAGGAAAGTGACCGTGATATTCGTCTCAGTACTATCGCTTACATTACGATCCCTCACTCAACTCTCGTCGTACGGACGAGGACGCGAACAAAGCGTACGGGCTTGCACAGGAACAGTTCACACCTCTGTACTTTATCCGGACTTACCACGACGACAAGAAAAAGGTCGAGATGAGCTTTGACCTGACGAACTACCAACCACAGGTGTGATTGACCCCTAGCTTTATCTCCACTTATACCAACCCGGCTACAGTTCAAAGGTGAGGGCCATCGCGGTCCACAGACGTCCCCGGGAACAGCCCCCCTGCCTGGGCCATCACCACCACTCTCATTCCACGTTTTTCAAACCATTTTCCTGGACCGTGATGGGAGCAGTGAGAAATGGAGCAAAGGTGACATCCGCCCCGAGCACGTCATCTACGAAAAGTGGTGGAAACAACAGAGTCATCGATGGCAACATTACGCAGGGACCGCTCCCTGGATGACGCTCGTCAATAACAAGATTAGTTAAGGTCTTCTCTTTCTTAAATTCTCTCTGCTTTTCTGGGACGTGAGTGCTCACAATGGATGTCAGCACAAGACATCGTATGCAGGCGCATGGACGATTCTCAGTGCGTACGCTCGTGCTTTCATGTACTTGCTGTTCGATGACGCTGTGTCTAAACATGCACGAGATCGCTGTCGTGTCAGGCCTGGCAGCTGCCTATCGCCTTGGTGCGGAGTACGTTCTTTTCGGCATCCGTTAAAATAGGATGCTACTCACACGTTCGCCTAGCTACCCGTTTGTCCAGGACGAGCAGTGCAAACCGTTGTTTCGATTATACCTTGCGATCAGTCATGGATCCCGCATGTTACGTCGCGTCGCGCCCACTGCAAAAATTGAGACATGACAGACTAAAAATGTCCCTGCGTACGCTCAGCGCTCCGAAGACCGTCAAGGTATGTTTACTTGAGGACTGAACTGGTGCTCAGCGAGTCTATGTGTAACCGGACTCGAATGCGGTCCAGACCCTCTCCCCCTATCTGTCGACAGAAGCTTTGTACATATCCTTATCTTTGTTGGGAATTTTCATCTCGCTTGAAAGGTTCCCATTCCTTGTGCATGATGCGGAACCCGGCCCTCCAAGGTTAGAATGTCATCTTGCCAGCGCCCACAGAACGTAGCTGTGACCCGGAGCACAAGCAAGGCAAGGACTGCATAGCTACCAGTTTCCGCTTCCCCTGCCTTTTCCAAGGCCAATGCATGCATATCGTTCTCAGCATCTCATCTTATTACTAGGTGCGGTTTATGGAGGCGTAGGTCAGAGCACCCGATCTCTTCCTCGATACCATCGTAGAGGCCAACGTGGGATTCGATGTCCTGCAGTTGAGGCTGCGTCATTAGGACAGAGAGTTCGTCCATGGAAGCTCTGTAAGCATCTTAAGTATATCTTGATTCCTCCAAGGATGACAGAACTCTAACGAGGCGTTCCCAGGAGGATAGTGGGTCCATCGCCCAGCATTGAAAGAATAATGTCATAGACAATCCTAGGTCTGCGCTTTCCCAACCGCCGCTATCGAGCTGTGTCAAGACACGCTAGCTAACAAGGACCTGTGGACTGTCGAAGGCTCAAAGGAGAGAGTTTTATCCTTGTTCCGTCCACAAGTTTCCTTCGCGCCAAACCATGCAAATTCTGGTTTGGGAGCGAGCGCACCGGTTTCAGAGGTCTATGTTATCTGAAAGTCGGAAACGAAAGCAACCAATTCAATAACTCATCAACATCGACTTGATATATGGGTCCTTCATCCGCTTGTCTTTCGCGACAGGTCTACAGGCCTTTCAACCTCCATACGACCATCCGAAGCGGAGATTATAGAGCTCAAGTGGAACTCCCTATTAAAGGGACGTTGATCTATAACATGAGTCCGTAAGGACCATAGTACGTGAGTAAGTGACTATGGTGTAGTGTACAGTAGGTGTTTACCTCCAGTCGACGTTGTACGAGACTGGAGAGAGCGTGACGAACGGACGCGTGAGTTAATGAACACTGTTGTCCAAATATGGTAACCTAATGTAAGTACGAAATAATACTAAGTATGTACAGTCGACTTTCTCATAATGTATGTGGTCACACTGTATATTTCTCATAGTGTATCAGCTTTGGGTGGCTCCCACTGTGGTATGTGGAGAATATACAGTAGAATGTATTATTGTATAATGTATAGGATAAATGGAGGTAATATACATTATGAGATTCAGCTCAAGGGGGAACTGGATGAAGACCTGGCCGGAAATTTGAAAATTTACAAAGA
>JBBPKI010001770.1:0-10818 GCA_038089155.1 Nevesoporus exiguus
GAAAATGCATACTGCTATTAGAAACACCTGCCAGTACATTTCTGGGATGATGGTGTCAAAGAAGGCAATCCCATCCAATGATGGACATGAATAGATAATTTCTGCTGCTATTAGACTCAGCATCCAGTCTGTTGTTGATCTGATCATGCTGTTGTATACAAAAAAGGGTTCAGAGCCAGTGCAAGGTGATGTCCTCCATGACACAATGTTAAGTCCGGTCTCTCTGGACTCAAGTCTGATTGGAAGTCCAGAGGTGCTGAGGGGTGATTGACGATGTTCATCTTGGAGTTGGACTGAAGTCCGGAGCGGAGGTGTCAGAGCGGAGTTGCATAGGAAAGGACATCGGTGCAGAACTTATATGTCGTGCCCTTGAACAGGTCTATGTCCTCGTATTTCGGAGGAGCAGAGGTCCGACAGGAGGAGGGGGAGATCACAACAAGAATCAGGAGGGGTGACTTAGTTGATATTCATGCTAAGGGATACACAACAGAGGTACAGAGATTATATACTAAGAGGTCAACAGGGACATCAAAGTCAGAGAATAGATGAAACAGAATCAAGGGTCCCATAAGGGATGAAGAAGGGACGAAGGAAGTGATGGGAAGTACAAATGAGAATGTGTATGAAAGGTATTCAGGTCCGAGGTTAGCTGAGTCCCTGTGCGAGCACAGCCATGGTCAGGAGTGGAGGAGCAGAGCTCCAAGCGTGAAGGAAGCGGAGGTGGACTGAGGGCAGTGGAGGAGGCCGGAGATGGCCAGAAATGAGGCCAGAGGAGGCAGAGAAGGATGGGATGTCATGGATATGACACACAAGTGTTATCTGACTTCAAAGAAGTTTGCTTCACCATAGCATTTTGCACCAACCATGTCCAGATGTTACCTGATATATTTTCCTTCCTATGAGAGACTATGGAAAATGAAAACTTCAGATTAAATATATTTTAGAACCTCATTATCAATAGAGTGCATAATATTATTGCCAAGATGCATGTAGCAAGATACTGGTAAAAAATGCATGGCTTGACAATCCATCCAGCTCCTTACTAGAGTGAGGTCAGCTGGCCTATCAACCCTACCAGTTTTAGCACAAAGATAGTAGAAGGGGAGTTAAACATTATATACTATTTGTATTACATATTGTATCACAAGGTTTAATTGACATTGCAAGTTCTTGATCATGTGAGTTATTGGCTGACCAGGTTTTAATTGAGATCCAAATCAGAATATGCTTGAATGTAATGTATGAATAAATATACACTACATTCATTCACTTTAAGCATAACAATCTCCTCTGACCCCAACCACCTATCAAATCTATAGTGTTGGATTCTTGCCAAGGCACTGTGATACCTATTGCCTATGTGATTGATTTTGCTGTAACCAACCAGGCTATATAGAGTAGAAAGCTCCTTTGCCATGCCAAGGCTTCCAATGCACAGGATATTCTTGGTGTGCACTAGCAATGAGAGCTGCATCTTGCTCAGCTGACCCACCACAGAGGAACCCTTACTGTGTTGACTGAAGTGCCCCTGCATAAAAGGGCTCGAGCCCCTGCTCATCAGCTGGCTCTTGCCTCAAAGGAGGATATGGGGCAGTGCCTGACAATGTAGCACACCCCGTAGACAGGCTTCCTATTCATTTATCACATTCCTTTCTGGACCAAGGCTGTCAGGTAACATACAGCTAAGATGCTCAGGGCAATCTGAATAATGTACCAATCCACATAGCTACAACTATACTTTTTCTCCTTTCTCTGTCAGTAATGGCTTGCTCTTCTTCCAGCCCCATGCCCATATAAACCATTGCAGCAAGCATTTCCTGATCACCATTGTCTGTTTTTCAATCTTAATTTCAAAGCAATTATTTTGACCATGTCGGGAAAGGATGATTGGAGTCAAGAAGTGGTCTTAGATGACTTGCATGGCAGTACTGGGTTTTCCAGTCATGCTGCTCATGTAGTCTGCAAAGAAGAGCACCCGGGCTGATCCAGCTCTCAGAAATCAGGATGTTTGTCAATGGATTTTTTGTATGCTTACTGCTAATAAATATGCCACCTTGGCAGATGAAGGATTTGAACTTCTGCTGAATTGGATGCAAATGCACCTGATGCTGAGATATATCCTTCATCACTGTTACAGATATATCAAGTTCTTGAATTGGACAGGCAATATCATCTTGCCCTAGTATGGTGTCATTTGCAATGAGCTCAACCTAGCCACTTAATAACAGTTGAGAGAACTGAAGATGTGACTTACCACTGGAAAATATGTGTAAAACCAAGGAGTGTTTTCAGACTCCAATGCCCACCAAACAAGGAGCCATTGAAGAAAATTGTGAAAGATGCAAAGGAGTGATGCAAACATTGGTAAAGGAGCATTTGCAGAGGATGTGGTTTGAGAGTGGGGTGTGAAGGTGATCTTGAAATGAATCCTGAGCCAACACGAATGTGAAATGACAGAGGCCTCTGTTCTTGGCAATATAGCATGGGTTCCTATTGTGCAGGTGTTGAGAAGTATGTTAATATGCCATGTGAGGTGGTGCTGTATTTTTGGTCAGGGTGAGGGCTTAGATATACATTCACTTGCTCAGCATTGCCACAGAGGACTGTCTTGGCAGAGCAGCATGATGATATTCCGTTCACAATGCCCTCCTCCAAGGTGCTGTTGGTGTTGGCTAAACTGAGCTCTTTGCTCACTAGAGAGTGCTGCTCTCATTGCAAGTATTCAGCTTCTATGAATATGTATCGGACACAAGGTCTTAGTAGTCACGTGATTAGAGCACCCATTATAAGAGCGGAATTACTGCCAGCTGATTGTGATAATGTGAAAGACTGTGAATCCTTTAGCTATTTCAAATTGCCATCTTATGGTTGGCAGTTGCTGGCGACCTGCCATATGCTCGTTCTAAATCAGGAGTGAGCCCTGAGCTCACATGCAATGGTTGCTCCAAATATTGAGCATTCTGACACATAGGGCAGTCTAGGATAGGCAATGGACATGGAAGCTAAAGATAGCTGCATAGAGCTTTTGACAGTGCAATGCCTCATATGGAAATCAGGTTTCATCATGAGCATCACTACCAGATCTGAATCTAGCTGCCAAAATTAGACAATTCATGATTTATATCGAATGAAGGGTCAAAATGCTGTAGAGGCACCATACTCCACACCATGTTGATCATGGCTGGCATCAATGAGCAGCTTTCGACATCCTGAGCAAAGATGCAACTGCCCTGCATCAACTCCAGGTGCTGAGGAGAAGACTGGTGCCTGGAGTTGATGCAGGGCAGTTGTGTCTTCACTCGGAATGCCAAAAGCTGCTCATTGATGCCAGCCATGATCAACATGGTGTACTGGTGCCTGGAGTTGATGTGGGGCAGTTGCATCTTCACTCGGGATGCTGAAAGCTGCTCATTGACACCAGCCATGATTGATGCAGCATACTATGGGGTATGGTGCCTCTACAGCATTTTGGCCCTTCATTTGATGTAAATCATGAATTGTCTGATTTCGGCAGCTAGATCCAGATCTGGCAGTGATGCATTGCATGTGAGCTCAGGGCTCACCCCCGATTTAGAACAAGCATATGGCATGTTGCCAGCAACTGCCAACCATAAGATGGCAATTTGGAATAGCTGAGGGATTTGTGGTCTTTTACATTATCACAATCAGCCAGCAGTAATTCCACTCTCGTAATGGGTGCTCTAATCACACAACTGCTAAGACCTTTTGCCTGATACATATTTATAGAAGCTGAATACTCACGATGAGAGTGGTGCTCTCTAGTGAGCAAAGAGCTCAGTTTAGCCAATGTCAATAGTACCTTGAGGGAGGGCATTGTGAATGGAATATCATCATGCTGCTCTGCCAAGATGGTCCTCTGCAGCAATGCTGAGCAAGCAAATGTATATCTAAGCCCTCACCCTGACCAAAAATGCAGCACCACCTCACTGGCATATCAGCATACTTCTCAACACCTGCACAATAGGAACCCATGCTATATTGCCAAGAACAGAGGCCTCTGTCATTTTACATTCAGGTTGGCTCAGGATTCATTTCAAGATCACCTTCACACCCCACTCTCAAACCACACCCTCTGCAAACACTCCTTTACCAATGTTCACATTACTCCTTCGCATCTTTCACAATTTTCTTCATTGAGCTTGTTGCAGATGACACCATGCTAGGGCAAGATGATATTGCCAATCCAATTCAAGAACTTGATATATCTGTAACAGTGATGAAGAATATACCTCAGCATCAGGCACGTTTGCATCCGATTTGGCAGAAGTTCAAATCCTTTGTCTGCCAAGGTGGCATATTTATTAGCAGAAAGCATATAAAAAATCCGTTGACAAACATCCTGATTTCTGAGAGCTGGATCAGCCCCAGTGCCCTTCTTTGTGGACTACATGAGTAGCATGACTGAAAAACCCAGTACTGCCATGCAAGTTGTCTAAGATCACTTCTCAGCTCCAATCATCCTTTCTCGACATGGTCGAAATAATTGCTTTGAAATTAAGATTGAAAAATGGATGATGGTGATCAGGAAGTGCTTGCTGCAATGGTTCATATGGGCATGGGGCTGGAAGAAGAGCAAGCCATTACTGACAGAGAAAGGAGAAAAAGTATAGTCATAGCTATGTGGATTGGTATATTATTCAGATTGCCCAGAGTATCTTAGCCATATGTTACCTGATGGCCTTGGCTCAGAAAGGAATGTGATAAATGAATAGGAAGCCTGTCTGTGGAGTGTGCTACATTGTCAGGCACTGTCCCATATCCTCTCTTGAGGCAAGAGCCAGCTAACGAGCAGGGGCTTGAGCCCTTTCATGCAGGGGCACTTCAGTCAATGCAGTAAGGGTTCCTCTGTGGTGGGTTGGCTGAGTGAAACACGGCTCTCATTGCTAGTGCACACCAAGAATATCCTGTGCTGCAACAGCCTAAACAGTTAGATTGATGCCACATTTGGGATGATTGTGATGCCTAGTGTCATAGCGGAGCACCTATATCAAGTAAGGCATACCTGAATGAGGCAATCAAAGTGCCTCTATCACAGTGTGTAACCACATCAGGCTGTCTATCCAGAAAGGACATGAATATTATAATCCTTCAGGTATTGTAGGCCTTAACATTGAACACCATGACTATATTGCAGTCCCTCTTTTCCCAACCACACTCCAAAATTCCCCCTTCCACACTCACCAAAGCTGCTGCACTTGCTTTATTGAATATGGAACCTGACTCATGGAGACAACTGAATGCCTTAGTTGGGTAAGAAATCTTAAGATAGCTGCTGGAACATCAATCTGCAGTGAGTTTAACAGGAAAGCTAAATTTGCAGTTTGCTTACCAAAATAGGTCCAAGCCAGCATATCGTCATTGCAGTCCTTTGCATCAATTGGGATGAGTGAATGGGCAGATTTTGACAAAGCCATGGAGCTGGTCAATGATCCATGCAGCAACTACCACTTCCAAATCAGATTTAGCGGCTGAGAATGCACCTTGCCGGATATAATCATCTTCAAGGGCCAAGCTAATGATGACCTGTCCACAATTTGGATAGGAGGAAAGTCCATCAAGTTGCATTGGGACAAGCTGTTAGAATTTGCAGAGCTCCGGTGGGAGGGAAGGGTGAATAGGATTTGCATTTGGGGCTGGGTGTCATCAGGCTATGCGAAGATAGGCTTGCAGCAAAGTCTCAAGGTAGTATGGAGATACACCACACTCTGATGAGGGGGAACCAGGAGCGAGAGCAAGAAGCTCATGGTGCCAACTACATCGTCTTAGACTACTGGTGTGCATCCTTAACTCCACGTGATCTCGTTGTTCACACTGGCAATACATGTTTGTAGATATACAGTAGATTGCTATCTATATTCACTGAAAACAATCCTATAAACTTTCTGTCACCAAAGAATGAAAATAGCTTGGATGAAAAGTGGTTGAGCATCTGTCTTTCCATGCCTGAAACTGGTCCAATTAGAACAACATCAAACACGAAAGAAAGCCAAGCCACATACCACTTTTATTCCTCATCTGTCTGCGGCACAGCATCAAACCTTGGGTGATGGAACCCAAGAGTGGTGTCCGCTTCAACTCTGCAGCAATGGAAGAATGCTCTTTCAGATTTGTCTGTGCATATGAAATCCGGTTGAAGGGCCTTTTATGCTTAACCTGGTGTGGCATACAGTTCCTTGATCTTTCGAAGAACATGTAATGCTGGCCATGGAACAAGATCTCCAGTCTTGAGATTGTATGTGTAAAACTCTCGAGTTCTGTCTGGCTGAGGAAGAGAGATGTCATATACTTTTGTTCCAGATCCAATCTTCAGATTTGGAAGCCTGGAATATGTCCTCACCCACTCTACAACCTTGACGATGGCAAGCTTGGCAAAGACAGCCTGCTTGACCTCTTCATCCTCCATATCCTCAGCCTCAATTTCAGCAGAGTTGATACCCAAGCACATGGTAAGAAGTGCAAAGAGGTGCATACCTGCTTTGGTGAGACTGATCAAAAGCTTCTTTCTGACTGCAATAAGGTCCTCAACACTGCCAGCAGGCATTTTGTATCTCCTTGCCAAGGTCACAAGCTCACTTAGATAGAGGTTGAGCACAAGCTTGATGAGTGTCTTCCATTGAGGATCAGGATGGTGTTTTTTGACTTCTGTGACAAGTTGCTCCCCAGAAGTGATTGTGAAGGTGTAAAACATCAGGAGTGTATAGGCATGGAATGGATGATGGCTTATCCAGGCCACAAACACGGCTATGTCACTGTCGCAGCAATCAGCAAAGAAGGTGCTGTCTGGGACAATCTGCCTGCCCTGCTGGAGTAGATTGGTGGATGCCATAATTTTATCCTCAGAGCGCATGCAATGGGGTGTGAAGTCACTGTTCTGGAACTATCTGATTAACACCAGTTGGCCCATGACATCCTCTTGCAACAAGTCAGCATAGAGACCTTTGATGCCAGTGGTTCATGCAGGCAAAAAGTCATGGTTGCTGACATGTTCGTTTCTTGTGGTGATGATATTGAACTTGTGGTTGCAATGCCACCTCTCTGCAGATGCCCTCAGTGTCCAAATGCTGTTCTCGGGCAATCTCAGTCCTGGATAATATGCGAACCAATGAGTGATGACCACCATGTGATCCCATGTCTCATTCCTACACTGAGCCAAGTTCTTCATCGAGTGAAGATCAGCAAACTCCTCAGCCAACATGTCGGGAGGGTGGTGCCATTTGTTGCTAGTGACAGGAGGAAAGACATAAATTCAGTTCTAAGGAATGTCAGCCTATGTTCTACCAAGGAATGGATGTGCTTATGTCCATTGCTCACACTACATGGTTCTGGATGTAGGCAGGCTGATTGGGTAGCCATAGATCTATTGTGTGTGGCCCTGAGCCATGTGGATGAAGGCAAGGAGCAACATGAAGGGATGCCTTCTGGCAGGATGAAAATTCAACACTAATCAATATGCTGGCAAATTTGCAAGCTACGCACCTTGCTGAGAAATGGATGTTTAAACAATGTATGCCCATCAATCCAGGCTATTTAACTGGTGAAGTGTTTAGAACCTAACAAGGCCAATTCACCCTCAAATGTTTGGTTGAGCAATAAGAGGATCACCTATGTCTGATCCAAAGGTCATGTGCCAAAGCGGAGAGGCTGCGAGTGGCCAGGAAAAAATAGCCCTTCATCAGCATTGACATATTCCATGTGGTGCACCCCCATTCCATGCTTTTCCATCCCAGAATAGATTATGGGACGTAGTGAGCCATTGTGAAAAACATGGCAAATAGCCACATCTGCTGACAGCCGTCTGCTCCCTTGTAAATGAACTCTTTTGCCAAATCTGACATCTTCCATGCTCCTGAAGGCCGTATAGTAAGATCTGTGAAGGCATTATCCATAATGCAGTGTTCCTTCACATGAGATTATCAGATGTCATCAAATGCAGATGGGCCAGAACCAAATATTCCACAGTGCTTGGCATGGTCAATGACAATGTCCAGTTCATTGAACTGACAGGTGCCTGGCTGACCTATCTAAACCAAATGTTCTATTGGATGGAGTTGATCTCACCTTTGTATCTCAGTGAGGGTGGCACCAACTGTGGCCTGATGAATGTAGAGGTGTTCCAGAAGCTCATTACATACACTGAACCTGCTTCAAATGACTAAATACTCCTCCCTTGTATATTGTTGCAAATGGCTATTTTGTGAGTACGAACATCAGATGCCTATCACATTTGCATTGATATTCTTTATATACTCCTTTTCCTCTATGCGTGGATGTTTACTAATGTCCATATAGCAGGTTATCTAACTATGTTTGCCACCATTCAAACAGAAGAATCTGCAATGCTGTTGCCACTTGTCCAGAACCACCATGCCTTTATAAATGCAAAGAATTTGGCCACTGTCAGCTCCACCTGCTTGCCTTAAATCCCCATCCAATATGTGCTGCCACTATATGAAGTCAGCTAGATCTTATATGCATGGCATGTTGGTGGAGCACTTATGAACATTTGAACATTGATGGTATCCATCAGACTACCATTGCCAGAGACCTCAACCACACCATTGATATTCTTCTTTTCTTCAGTGCTCATTTGAACCAGAATACTTGTTGTTACTATAAACTTTCTGTCAGCTTTGCTGGAGACTCTAAATAGCACAGTCATACCCTTTTCCTGTTTCACATCGTAAATTATGCTTGCAGCATTGTCCTTTGTAGAGAGAGTGCCAAAATCGATGTTCTTGTCCCAAATCTCTGATTCACTGAACTTCTTCAGTATAGCCTGGGCAAGAAGAGTGGCTGGGTAATTTCTGTCCATCAAACTGTCATTCGTCCAGGCAGAAACTGAGAATGGGAGCTGACTCTCAGCAGCTGTTACTCATACTCCACAGGTGGGAGTATCTGAATGTTTGGCATTGCACAGGTTGTCACAAGTGGTGGTCAAATTGAACATTAACACAGTGACTCGGGAAAGACACACAATAGCTGTCTCATGAGCCTGCAAGCCACTCAGATTTGGTATGACCTCAAGCATTAACTGCATCAGGATCAGTGGTTAGTTTTGAGAGACCCATGTGATACTTATGGAATGTAGGTTCCAAAGGAACCAACAGGTCACTAGAAATCTGAAGAGCCAGCATAACTGGCAGATGGCATAGGGGAGGTGGCAGATCCAGTGGAGATGCACATATAGGATGGTAGGATGCATGGTGGGCAATCATCAGCCAACTTGATCTATGAACTGATCTAAATCTAGGCAGTCATTTGGCTGCTGCCGTGACTCACAGACAAGTCAAACTGGTGCATTGGCTCCATCTGGGGTCATTTGGAGCACAAAGTATGTTTTATTACAGTTGTGCAATTATGGGGCAGTTTCTGACACACATGAGAAATGGGCTTCTTCAGATTGGAAGCTCACTGGTTTGTAGCATGTGGTAACAAAGCTGCCCTGGTAGAAATTTCCATAGTTTGCCCCATTTAGGAAAAATGCTCCTGTTGCTCACATAGCCTTGGCCATTGAGCAGAAGTTGATAAGGGATTTTGTGCAGCCATTGGACTGCCTTGTTATGCTAATTTGATGCAAGGCATAGTTACTATGCCAGGTGTGAACTACCTTACCCCTTCCAGATTGTGCTTCTCACATGCATTTCTCATATCCACAGCACAACACATGAACTTTACTGACAGCATTTTGCTCATGTGGTTGAGCATGTGTATGCAGTTGAGGGCCAGTTCAGGGGCAACAATTAGGCATAATATGGCAAACCACTGAAAGCCAATTCTTGCATTGGGAAAGCTCAGCCCTCAGAGGATCCCAATAGCAGTAAGGGCTGGAAGAATATGTGGCAATCTGGCACGACTCTGCACCAATGGGAAGAACTGATCATCGCATGCTGAACAGCTAGTGGGATTTCCCGCTGTCACCATGTCAATGTTCAGTACATCTATTGATGCCAGAAGTGGGATGGGCCTTTAGTAATCTCAGTGAGCCATCAAATGCACACTGACAAGGCAGGAGGAGGCAATGGGACAGAAGAATGAAAGGGAGGATGTTGTCTTTTTAAGCCTAAGCCAGCAACCATGATTCTTGTCATACAGTATGTCAATAACTTGTTTATTGAGCAATTGGGTGGCTATACTATGCTGTTCATTTCATCCTGCATGCTGCATGTTCAAAACAACAAAGCCCTTGCATATCCCACAGCTTGGCAATATGGCTTTCTGACCTGTCTCTGGGTGGTTCAAAGATGTCAATCAAATACGATCACTGCCTCTGTGGGAAAACATTGATGCACACACTCATGCTTCCACTCCTTGTGAACTTGCAGCAATGGCATATATGCCTGCTGTGCGACTTTGATCCTTTGCCAACATGGAGAGCCAGTGAAATTTACCTTCACTGTGCACCACACATTTGCAACAACGAATTCATTTTTAGATAATGAAGTGATGCCATAGGTGTTGAATTTCGCATTATGCTGCCCAAACATCAAATGCATGTCTTCTACACCAATAATACAACTGCACAACTTCCACTGAGCAGAGAACAATTAAGCTAACAGGCAACGTGGCAGGAATCTGTCTCTTATTGGCCAATGGCATATTGCTTGCCAACACTCTTCAGGTCTTATGACCTGCTTGTATTATGTTCAGTGAATTTCCTGAAGCCAGGTCTCTGCAGCTGTCCTCGTCGACCAATAGTGAAAACCATGCAACCTGTATCGTAAGCCCACAGTGAAGGCCGTCTTGCAATGATGGGCTACTGACTGTCAGTCCTAGTGGTAACACTAGGAGTAGTCATAT
>JBBPKI010001771.1:0-10817 GCA_038089155.1 Nevesoporus exiguus
ACCATGCGGCAGCCTGCTGTTGCCTGTGAGTCTGGTCGGCGCTTGAACATTGCCGAGTCACGGCATCCACCGACCATGCGAGTGCACCAACTAGTTGTTCCCTACTTTTCGTAAGTGAGACCCACTAATAATGCGAGGAAACGAGTAACTATTCCAAGACTGGAGCTAATCTACATGGTTTATATACTACTCTGTGGCTATGTTCTTAGTAATACAATGATGTCATGATGATACAATGTGATAGAAAGTGATGGAATGTAATAGAACTTTGTGAATATGTGAAGAAAAGTCGAGAAGAGTCTGTGATATAGTGACAAATGTGAAGAGAAGTGAAAAGTTCTAACAATACCTATCATGAATTGCACAGAATGAGCGCCCAACCTCTGCCTTGGACATCACGCTGAAACGTGGGCTTGGGCTCGCACTTCTTTGTTCTGAGGATACGTCACATCCACAGGAAACTAACGATGCCGGGAATAATATCAGAGGGAAGGGTGTCCTCGTGGGCGAGTCGGTCTACGTTTGATACTTACATACCTTCTGGAAACTCTACTTGGGGCCAAGCGGGCACGTTCCAATTTATGTAATTGCTAGCGTGTCTCAACGTTTACACTCTCCCACGCCGCGCCGAGATGATCGACGGCATTGAACCTGTATATTTCCAGGATCTCCCCGGATAGCGCATGAGTCAGGTGCCATGAATACCCTTCAATTTGTCTATCGTTTTCTCCGACTAATTTCCCTGGTTGACTTATTGTGGACTCGGAACACAGAAGCGTGTCGGACGGTTGCGGGAACTGTTCCAAGCTGTGGGATGAGGATCCTACCAGCGTATCCCAGCCCTGCGGTTGAGCATACATCAATGGAACAGTTGGTTGCAACTGAGCTACGACCGAACGGTAGCCGATGGTAGTCGATGGTCAGGATCAAAACTAATTTACAGATGCGCTTGCTACGTCGCATTTCTACAGTGCCACGTTTCAATGTTCCGAGCAAAAGGGAAGATTGGTAAAGTGGCACTAACCTCTGCACTTTCTCATGCATTGGGTTAGTCGATCACTGAGTAGGTGGTATGCACGCGTCACAAAATACTGTAGCTGAGTGAAACTCAGCGAGAACAGGAGAATTGTGGAAAAGCTCGGGGACATCGAAAAGGTAACGGACGGGCATAGGCGGTTCGCCACAATGAGGAGTCGCGCTAAGGTTATTTGTAGGATATATGCGACAGGAGAACAAGAGGCTCAGGGAGGTAAGGAAGGCCCAGGGGATAAATCGGTGATGAACAACATGCCTTTTCTGAGTTCAGGACCTCAACAATCAGAGTGATCATGCTCAAAACGGCACCGAGAGAACGAGATCTGGGAAGCAGTTGCCAGTGCTTTATTAGACAGTCAGTATCATGAGTATATCGCCGAGCAACTATTGGCTCCCGTTGCTGAGGTCGTGTGTCACAAGATCCCAAAAGCAAACGATTGTACGAAGGTAAAACATAATTAGATTAGGTAGCTTTTCTCTAACTGTGGTATTTCGGACACGGTATGTCGTCCCCGCTGCGTTCAAGCTAGATCTGTTCATCAGCAACTACAACTATCGAGTAGAGAGATATCCGTACCTTCTGATGGTCATCGGCGCTGAAACATCGCATCCTTGTACCCCTCCAGACCCCCGCTCATGGTGCCTGACCTGTTCCTGCACCAACACCATCTTTGATGATGTCGAGTGGAATCGCTTCCACCTCGTCCACGTCGCCATCTACCGCTTGAGACTCCTCGGGGCCAATCATATCATCTCCAAGTGCAGGTGCGACTGCGTTGTCACTGTAACTCGGTTGTGGGGTTACCCCGAATCCAGTGTCGATGCTTCGCCATCGATTCGGAAGGCCACGGGCGTATAATTCACGTATGTTGATAATGAATCGAGGCATGATGGTACACAATACCGGATAACTTGCGACGTTCAGAAAGAGCGTCAGTCCGATGCTTGGGGGCGAACCGAGCTGGATTAACTTGCGGACATTGAAAAGCAGATTCCTAGGGTGGCAGGATAACATTGTGGTCATTAGTTTTCTTTTCGCTGTTTTGGAAGAAAGCGGAGAATAAATGCGGGGACGAAGATAGACATATGATTGACAGAAAGAAAGGATTCCTTCCTGCACAAGCAGCCTCATAGCCCAGTTAATGTGCCAGTGCTTGGTTAGTTTATATATCTCGACCGAGCGCCGCCAGGTTGGAAAGACAGCAAAAATTAACAGCGTAACTCCCAGAACAAAACGGGGAATTTCTCTGTATGTCTCCGAAGAGACAGTCACATTAGATACGTATCTGCAATATGTGAAATTGAGCACTTGAACGATCGTCACTAGGGAAACATTAGAAAGGAGGGCGTTTATGGTTGAGCCTGCAACGTACCTGAGATCCTATCAGGATTGCCGTAGATACCGTCCCAAGTAAAGGTGATAATAACTTGTGAGATATAGATGACCAACAGGATACTAAGGACACGCTTGGATCGACCACACATTGCATATACATGCAAAACCATCACCACTGAGTATGAGTCAACAAAGGAGAAGCTCGGCAATCGTGCATAATAGCTCACGGTCCGCAGCAGAAAGGAACACGCCATATCCCCAAATTCCTAGCTGAGAAAGCACAATACCTTTAAAACACATTTCGCATCTCGTCCTAATGAGAAAGCTGCTGAAAATAGTGCTTACACCTATTTTGCAATTAACCTCAGAGCTCGCTTGCAAGGGAGAGGTGCCTACATCTATCAGAACGTGATCAGGAGGGCAAATGAATCGTGAAGCAGGGAAAAGACTGACTTTAACAGGGCCAAGTACAAAGGCTCCGTCCACTGTAAAAGATGTTTAGTCTATTGAGTATCGAAACCAGCAAGCACAGTTGTACATACTGGGTATAATTGCACTTCAGACCATTCATTCACAGAATTAGCCATGGGTTCGGAGATGCGATACTGCATATGTAAACCTACAGAATCCACAAAAGCCCGACGTAACGAACCTATCGGAATGATCAGTTTGAGAGTTTGAAGCTTTTAAAGACGCACGATAACAAATAGTAGGGTGACCCAGGTTAAGGGTCTCCGCTGTGGTAGAATCATCAGTGTGACACTCGTTTCATAACTGAGCTTTTGTTACCCAAACATAGTCTATCTTTGTTACCATTGACCATCAAATGAATTGGACGGACAGGAAGAGGGATAAAATACCTCTCTCGGAAATGTAAGGACTGGAGCGCAACATTATAACGTCAGTTGACGAGGACATGTACAGAATGACACTCACTATAATCATACACAACAGCCGTGATCATTACAACTGAGTTGGTGAAGAGACTGGTTGAATATAGGTTAGTTGAGAGTATGAGCGACCGCACTCGATGCATAATTGGATTGCTTGATGAGCTCTAGAGCAGATTGCAAGTAAGAAGACATGGGTCTGCCGACGAGGAAAAATGATATCTAGTTGGTAAGCAAACAAAGAAGAGTGGGCCAGGAGAGTGAGAGCGCCCGACAGGTACCCAAGGTTAGGGAGTAGCTGAACACTGTCCTCGTTATTTATGTGAGACTTGGGCATAATTCCAGCCGGGCGGTACAGCTTGGAGGGGAACGTGGTACAAAGCGATGTGTACACGGCCGTCCTTGGCGGGCACGGCGAACCAAGAAACAATGCATCAGAGGAGTGAACGTTGGTAAGCCTGGAGGACGATGCCATTTTGAACGGACGGCTCAGAGCGCAACAACACTCTGCCGTGGCTTGCGCACACCGCGTACCCCTCCACGCCATAGATGCTGCCGCCATCCTCGCCCTCTTCGTCATCTTGGCCATCTCCTTTTTTGATCTAGCCGTCGTCACCTAACTCCTGCCTGTCGTGCGTACCTCTTAGCCGGCCGACACGATCCCCGCAATGGCAAACTAACCACGGACACGATGCTAGATGAGCCTAGATCCACCGATGACTCCTTGCATCGTTCGACGCCTACTCACGTTTCTCTACTATCACTGTGGCCTGTTCAGTGTTCGGGATCGTCCAGATACCTATCACGAATTGTACAAGATGAGCGTTCAACTTCTGTTTTGGGCATCAGGCTGGAACGTGGGATTGGACTCGCGCTTCTTTGTTTTGAGGATACGTCACATCCACGTATGTCTGTTGGAAATTGACGACTCCGAGAATAATAATCTGAGAGAAGGGTGTCCCTGTGAGCGAGTCGGTCTACGTTTGATAACGTCTGGAAACTCTACTTGCGGCCAAGCGGACACGCAATTTATGTAATTGCTAGTGTCTCAACGTTTCCACTTTCCAGTACTTGTCGAGAATTGTGGCCCCCACTTTCCTATGCCTCGCCGACCTGACCGGTGACATTGAACCTCTACCTTCTCCTCAGATAGCGCGTGGACCCTCGGGGAATGCGGAAAGGCGCCAGATGTCACTATCAGTCAGCTACCACTGCATGAATGTCCTTCAACTTTGTCTCGTGTTTTCTTCGATCAATTTCGCTAGTTGACTTGCGATGGACTTGGAACACAGAAAAGCGCCAGAGGGTCGCAGGAACTGTTCCCAAGCCGTATGATGAAGATCCTACTAGCGTATCCCAGCCCCGCGGTTGGCAGTCGATGGTCAGGACCGAAACTGATTTACAGATGCGTCGGCACCTTCTCATGCATTGGGATAGTCGGTCACTGAGTAGTGTTAGAACTTTCTATTTCCTTTCACCATGTCACAGACTCTTCTCGATTATTCATTCACATGACGTCATTGTTCCGTGATATTCTATCACATTCGATTCCCATGATGTCATTGTATTAGTAAGATCATAGCCACCTTGTAGTCAGACACTATATAAACTCCATGTATCTAGTCGACTGGCTCTCCAGTCTTGGAATTGTTACTCATTTCTCCTCATTAGTGGTTCCCTGGAACTGCTCAAGTGTGAATATCATAACATAATTCCAAGACTCTCCTTCCTTCCACCGAACCGCTACAACCACTGTCCACACTGGACATTCTTCACTCCATCCACGTCTTCCTCTTTCCTGTCTACGCCTGTATTCGAATCTTTTTTGAACGCAGTACTCAATTCAACTTCGCCCCCCTCATCGCTTTCATTGTCGCCTGGTACAGAGTAGAGGGTGAAGGCGAAAGCCTGTGAGAGAACCTTTCAAGGTCTGTTCCTGTTTAGGTCCTCTTGACCGATGCTCCCGCCTCTCACTCCTTCTATCCCGCACCCCTTGCTCCTACTCCTAGCTGATTCCAGACAGCCCTCGTGATAGGGTGTTCGTCTGTGGTGAAAACCGTTCAGGGTGAAAAGTTGCTATAGGCAACCTATTCCTGACAAGCCATGGCGAACCATCTGGTCCAAAGGTGAAGGTCACTGCAGAGAGTGCTCCGTCCATTTCCCCCTTGTCGCTATCATTACTGCTCATTGTTGCGACTTCGTTGCCTCCAACCCCGTCTCTCCCATTAGCTCTATACCCGGCCACCAGGGTTAAGGTGTGACAGTTTATCAACGAACTTCATCGTTGACTGGAAAGCAACCTGCCCCACTGCTGCACATACGGTCATCCGCCGTCAATAAGGATAAAGTTGCTCCCCCATAGTGCACTAGGGCAATTTTCACGGTGGTCAATATCAACCGTGACTGCAGACGATCCAGGTCAAATCATCCAGGTTCGCGTGATTACCCGTTTAACGTCACAACACACACCTTTTAAGAGGTGCCCGCCGGCAATCGTCCCATACCGCCCATCGTTTGCTTTTTCTTTCATCACTATTCCTCTTTCCCCGAGTGGTTTAAACACCAGCGCACTACTTTAGTGTGTAACGGGAAATACTCCTCTAGCCTTCAAACTGTCCGATCACAACTACCCACCGCGTCCCTACGATCGTCCTCCTCTCTGGAGATGACTTTCCACCATGTCAGTCCCAGGAACGTTGTCTTTCCCTCTCCCCAGTAGTCCACCTATCCCTGAAGGAGTCGCAGCTTCAATCTATGCCCCTCGAGATCCTCCTCCACCAATTCCTGAAGACACTCCTCGTTCCGCCTCTCCAATGAACCCCCCACCAGGACGAGGATCTCCATCGTCTTCTCCTATGCCACGACCACTCCCAGCAGACCCTGAAGATGATCCTCTGGAACAACATCTTCGACAATATGCATTATGGTTACGAGCTGCACAAGTACAAGGCTTGAGAGCATCTCGAGTATCTCTTCCATTACCGCCATTCCGCCTACCACAGTGACAGACCTCTTCTATGCAAGGGCTCCTTGTCGCTTCCCCTGAACCAATTACTCCTTGAGTACACCTCCCGCCAGCAGTGACACCTGCTCCTCCCATTGCACCTTTGCCAGGAGCAGTGAAATTGGGAAAATCCATCATTGCCAAACCTGGCAATTACGATGGCGATAAGAGGAAATTCATTACCTGGTGGAGAACTCTTGAGCTCTACTTGGCCAGGTTTGAGGCTGAGCCCCCAGACCGAGTGAAAATCATGATAGCATTGTCATATATGAAAGATGGAGCTGCAGGACGCTTCGCAGACCTGTTCGTTGAGCAGGGAAGAGTCAATCAGCTGACTTGGATAGGGTTCGTTGATGAAGCAAAGGCTAATTTCCAGCCTAAGACCCTTCGCAAGGATGCCGAAAAAGAGCTCTTCCGCCTCCGACAAGGATGTGATCAAATAGTTCAAGATTTCTTCATTCAATTCCGTCATCTAATGTTAGAAGCAGAGTACGACGAACGAGCCATGGGACGCATCCTTTGCAACCAGGTCCACAAGGCAGTCCACAACGACATTGTTGAATATGTGGAATGAAGTTGTTCCTCGCTTCTTACCTCAGAAAGGCTTTCAGTATGGCAACAAGCCCTCGAGGAAGCAGACGGAGTGTTGAAAGAAATTTACAAACGCAAAAAGGAAAGAGGATACACTCCACCAATGCAACCGCCCACACAATATCGCCCCCATCCCCCCGCTGCACCATCTGCACCAGTGGCAGGACCTTCTAATGCTCTGCAAAGAGCGCCCGCTACTTCTCCAGGGGTTTACCCCGGAGCAGGTCAACCTATGGACCTAGATGCGGCCCGTGCAGCCAGAAAATGCCGTTTTTGTGGCGACCCCTGGCCTTGTGCCAAACATCCCCCTCAGTGGCAACGACGCCCCCAGATGCAAAGAGTCCGTTTCCTCAGCAAAGAGTTGGAGTGGGAAGATGAAAAGGGGTTTGAAGAAATGATGTGCCGTGTTATCAAAGATTCAGGTTTTGGCAAGGAGTAGTAGATAATCGTCGCTCTACTGCTCAAACTGTCTCTAATGTACACAATAAATTTTCTGTTTTGGAAGTACAGGAGACAAATGAAGACAAGAGAGAACAAGGATCGGCCCCTGATATCCCGATTTATGTTCCCAAACACCCACCCAAAATCCTGAAAAAGAAAAAGAAACCCTTGCCAGAGATGACTACTGAATATTCACCTCCTGAATTCGCCGATAAAAAGGCAAAGAAACAATCGTGGCTCAACACCATCAATCCCTGGACCATCCGCTGGATCAAAGCAGTGGTCGACAATGCAGAAGACATGGTAGGGCTCTCCCACCTGCAAACATTTGTTCATGAGAGCAGACAAGTAGAGGTGACACCCCAACTACTGCGCAAGCTCCAGCTGATGACGAATGAAGACACTCACTTCATACTATGGGAATTGCAACATAAACTGAAATATATTAAACGAAGTGAGTGATCGACCAAGTCAGCACTTGAATGCCCGATAAAAATAAGACTACCGGATCGAAATGTTATTCAAACCAAAGTATTAATCGATTCCAGATGCACAGGCTCAGTGATTGACGAAAAGTTCGTCAGAGAAAACGACATCCCTTCCCATAATCTCCCCCGTCCAATGCTGGTCTATAACGCCGACAGAACTACCAACACAAGCAGGCACATAACGAAATTTGTAGTATTGCCAATCACTATTGCAGATAGTGAACAATTATTGACATTGGCAGTAACACATATCAGCTATCATTCCATATACCTAGGCTATGACTGGTTACAACAGTATAACCCCCTCATTAACTGGAAGACAGAAGAAGTGGCCTTGTTCAACCACGTCTCTCGTCCACCAGTCAGTGAGGAAGACAATGAGAAGATGACTGAAGGAGATTGTCTTTTTAAACTGGATGTACCCACTTACCTGAGAAATGTATCTACCAATGTGGCAGCGGCGGCCAATATAAAAAAGACAAAAAAATCTTTTGAAGAAATTGTCCCTGAACCCTATCATGACTACAGGGACGTATTCACTAAAGAAACTTTTGATGAATTGCCGCCTTTCTGACCCTGGGATCATGCTATCGAACTCTTACCGGGAGATCACGTCATCGATTGCAAGACTTACAATCTGACCCTGACCGAACAAAAAGAGTTAGATACTTTCTTGGAAGAAAACCTTAAGTCCGGATGCATTCGTCCTTCCAAATCGCCATTTGCATCGGCCTTTTTCTTTGTAAAGAAGAAGGACGGATGCTTATGACCTGTCCAAGATTACCGTAAATTAAACAACATAACGGTAAAAAATTGCTACCCCCTCCCTTTGATCAATGAATTAGTCGATAAGTTGAAAGGTGCAAAATACTTTACTAAACTTGACGTTTGCTGGGGGTACAACAATATTTGAATGAAGGATGGCAACGAATGGAAGGCAGCATTCCGAACAAATCGAGGACTCTTTGAACCTTTAGTCATGTTTTTCGGTTTAACCAATTCTCCTGCTACGTTCCAGACTATGATGAATCACATATTCTGTGATCTCATCAACAAGGGACGAGTGGTAGTATACATGGACGACATTATGATATTTACAAAAACTCTCCAAGAACATAGAGAGATCGTTTGTCAGGTGTTGAATATTCTTCGCACCCACAAGTTGTCCTTAAAGCCTGAAAAATGTGAATTTGAAGCCCTCGAAACTGAATATCTAGGACTTGTCATCTCTGAAGGAGTAATAAAGATGGACCCACTCAAAGTAAAGGCAATTACCGACTGGCCAGAACCTACTACTCGAAAAGAAGTCAGACCCTTTCTAGGGTTCTTAAACTTCTATCGACGATTTATCAAAGGCTTTGCCCAACTGGCCTGTCCCTTAAATGCTCTTACTTCTGAAAAGAAGGACTTCGAGTGGACCCCAGAGTGTCATCAGGCGTATATCACCCTTAAAAACACTATGACAACAGCTCCCCTCCTTCACCTCCCAATTGACGACGGTGTTTTCAAAATGGAAACTGATGGTTCTGGTGTTGGTATTGGCGGAATACTCTCCCAGAAACAAGGCGATCATTTTTACCCAATTGCCTTTTATTCTCGCGGACTTAATTCTGCTGAATGGAACTATCACGCCACAGATCTCGAAACTTTAGCCATTATAGAGGCTCTCCATGAGTGGTGCCACTACCTCCTTGACACTGCTCACCCTTTCGAGGTCTGGTTGGACCATAAAAACCTTGAATTTTACCGACGTCCTCAGGATCTTTCTTGTTGTCAAGCTCGCTGGCAGTATGCTTTCCAGCAATACCATTTCCTTATTCACCATCGTCCCGGCAAATCCAATCCTGCCGATCCTCTGTCCCAGAGGCCAGACTTTGAAAAGGGGGTGGAGCTTGATAACAAGAAACAGATCCTTCTTCCCGATCATCTCTTTGTTCATCACACCATTTCCGAACTTCCCGAAACCATTACTCCACTCCCTCATAGTACTGAATCCATCTTCGATACCATCCGAAAATTACAATACAAAAGAGAACGGTATGCCAAAGAAGGATTAAACAAAGGAAATCCTAAGTGGAGAGAACAATCCGGAGTCCTGTACTGGCAAGAATGCCTTTACATCCCCAATGATGCCAAATTGAGGGAACAAATCATTAAAGACAATCACGATCACCCTCTAGCAGGACATCCTGGAATTCAACAAACAAGGGATTTGATTATGGCAAAGTTTTATTGGCTGTCTCTCCGCAAAGACATAGAACGATATGTCAAAGGGTGCGATGCTTGTCAAAAGACTAAAGTCCACCATTCCCCCTCAAAAATGCCCCTTCATCCAAATAAAGTTCCATCCAATCCCTGGGAGATCATTTCTGTAGATATTATTGGACCACTTCCTCCTTCTGAAGGACATAACACTGTACTAGTAGTAGTGGATAGACTAACCAAAATGACCCATCTCTTTCCTGTTGATACAACCATTTCTTCCAAAGGAGTAGCTACCATATTTCGAGATCATATTTTTAAACTTCATGGAACCCCGCGAAAGGTCATTTTGGACAGAGGATCGCAATTCGTCTCTTCTTTCATGATGGACTTATATGCCTTACTCAAAATAGAGGGTAATCTGTCTACCACATATCACCCCCAAACCAATGGACAAACAGAACGCATGAATGCCGAGGTGGAACAATACCTTAGACTATATTGCAACCATAGACAGTCGGATTGGACAGATTGGCTCCCTCTTGCCGAGTTTGCAATCAATAGACGATGAAATGAATCCACGGGATCATTGTTACAATTTTATTTCTTCACGGTCACCTCCTGCTTATTTTCTTTCTTTGTCTTTGGGAGGGACCGATTACACGGGAAGTATACATTCCATACCTCGTCATCCTGTATCTGGATGACATCTGCTTAATCCCGTTACTATAGCATTCAGACTTCACCCCCATCTTTGATGGCCATTACACAGGTTGTTTCACCTGCATCTTTGATTGATCGTTTTATCTCTATCTTTTGATGCGTTACCT
>JBBPKI010001772.1:0-10815 GCA_038089155.1 Nevesoporus exiguus
GGGTATGAACGTGGTGTGACTGACGATGGCAAACAAGTAGCGCTGGCCGGTACCTCAAGGCCTGGCTGCACTTCACGAGGTCAATCTGTGAGCTGGACTGTTTGCGCTAAGACTGATCTCCTTTGCCCTCTCCTATTATATATCGCCCAGACTATCCTCGGGTGAGTAACATCTTCCCCCTCCCCGGTCGAAAGTGTACCCACAGCTGAGCATCGCTTCGTTCGCATCACCAGGTTATGGGGGATGCCCATAGGCAAGTGTCCTTTGCCAGGGCTCGATGTCCCCGCGTGCCGCTTGCTTTTGTTCATGCGTCGACCCTAAAGGTGAATTCTTTGACCTCGAAGCGCTGTCGCAGGTGTGCAAGGAAACGGGAAGGTATACCTTTTTCTTTTCGTCTTGGCCGTTGAACATGTACGTGCGGAAACGTCTCTGGTGTATTGAGCATCGTTTTGCTCACCTTTCTCTACTGCTTTCATAGTATTGGCGGAGCAGCGAGTCCTCCAAATGCCGCGGTGAGTGCCACAGCAGTAGCAAAAGTATGGATTTCTGATCGATGCGGCCAGGCCTTCTTCTGACGACCTTGAATTCCACACACGGGTTCTCTGTCGATGCGTCCGGAACCATTTACTCGGCAGGACGCAAGACAACCGAAACGCGTAAATATTAGGCATTGCTTGAATAACACTGTAATCGCGTCCCGAAAAAAAGGTCAAGGATGCTGTACAGCAAGAGAAAAGGAGATAAGGGGGAAAGTGAAGTGAAAGAGAGAATCAATGTATAGTTGCATGACATGATTTGGTGGTGTTCGATATCCATGCCGTACTTTATCGCCATGTGGTTTGTGTCGTTAGTAGGACACAATAAGCCTATGTCTGCACTTACACAACTCATACGGTAAGCAGTCTTATTAGCATTGTAAAGGAATGGTGTAAGGCCTCACTTGCTCTATCCATTGAATGGCATCATAGAGAGATGCCATACCGCTCCTAAATGTCTAGAGACGACTAGGGGGAGTCTACTGAGCCACCAATTGTGTTTCACTTGCGATGGCGTCAGGATCCAGATATCGACGACATCGACAACTCTGTCTAGGCCAAAAATGGTGAATATGAACGCTTCTACTCTCTCTTACTCGAGTGCCCAACGAAAATCATCTAAGATACTCGCCTTCTAACCAAAGGATCGGCACGATGAAAGGCACCGAAGAACGGTCATGCCTGGTACCTCCTCCGGCTGGTTTGTCACTACCTTGGTATCTCCTCTACATCTTCCGGGCCTTCATTCCGCGAATAGGATCGCCGGCCCCGCCTTGCGGCTGGATACTGGCAAAAAGCAGAGCATGGCATCGATCCCAGTGGTAAAGGCTCATCAGCGGGGACTGTAATGCAGAAGACATGGTCTTGATGAACTGTATTGGTGGAGATGGCTGCAAGTGCAGAGACGAGAAAGTGGTACCCGGGGGGAGATAGAAGGAAGCTACTCCTCAGATAATAGACTGCAGGATTATGTGACAGCGAATCCCGTTTTGTGGCGTCGTCGGAAATAGAGGTCCGTTCTATGGGAGCTGTAACGCTCACGATGGGCCAGCGGGGGAAATGTGCCAGCTGCTAGTGCTGTTAAAGAAGTGAACACACCCTTGCGACGGAGCAAGACGTTATAATGCCTCTAAGATTGGCAGCACTGGACCCTGCGCGAATTATGCTAGAGGAAATGGCACCAGCGGGCCGGGCCCTAGCGTGGTGTCGTCAGCTCCTCTCATGGTCTTTTCTTTGGAAGGAGTCATGTGTTCAATCAAAGTCCGTGTCCTGGTCGTGCCATGATTGAACGAACGGTGGAACTGCCACATCGCATGTTTGTTTAGGTAATTTCCGATGACTCGCTGACGAGTGCGGTCGCCGACGCCCGAAGTTTCGGCGCTCGGCATCATCCAATGTTTCAAGACTCGGCAATTTTGGTAGTAGAGTCGGTCTGGTTACCATGTAAGTTTACATGACAGCCAGATCAACTCCAGACGGTGCGCCTGCGACCACAGATCATATTCAGTGTTACTCCGTTCAGATCCACCCAGGGTGTGGTTCCGTCACCGCATGGGAACGAACAAACGCCGGTGTGTGCCCGAAAGGGCCTTGCTAATGCGCTATGTACGGTCGCTCCCTGAGCTTAGCCCAATCCGCGCTGGCGGAAAGTAGACTCCACACCTCCGACCGTACCTCAGTTCACAACTCTTTTCCAATCAGTTTTCCGCTGACATCCAGGTCCCCGCCGTCCAGTTGAGACGGTCTCAAGCACTACAGGTCAAGATTACGATGTGTTTTACGACAAGTACATCTAGCCTTGTTTGAACTATGTTCGTCATCCATTCCCTCTTCTCCGCAGCAAATCTTTGGGTTAGCACACTCGTCGAGCCGCTTTCAGTGGGTGGGACGGAGATTCACCACTCAACGGAGATTGATCGCGCTTGCGTAATGCCTGGAATGCACAGTTTGTCTTGATCACCCCCCGTATCTTCAGTAACTCATTCTCTTGTTTTTCTTTGCGCAAACCCCTCCAGACTAGCCGAACCACGGCATCTACGAACGCGGCGTCTTCTTTGATCCAGTCTACTACTACTGACGGCAAGGCACCGCTATACGACCCCTGGAAGCCCACCCGATTAGCGTCGCCGATCTCGAAGCGTGCACCAAGAAGCGGGGCGTGACGTTCGGTCAGTGTTCTCACTCGCGTTGGACTCGTTCAAAATATTATGTGGCTTGCAACGATGTCAGGGCAGCTTCGAGAGGTGGGGGGTCATTTTGCCCTCGTCTTTGCCTTCTTTGTTCTTTTCGTGTCGCCCCGGCGGTGAATACTGATGATGTGCGTATGCGCGCGTCTTTTGAAGCGGTGATATTGAGCAGAGCGAAAACATAAAACCCTACTCATGGTACGCCTACGTGTCGAGATGAGCGTGTCCCAGCGACGAAAAGTAAACGTAGACTGACGCCCACCATGCACGCGTATCCGCCTAGGAACAACCGCTTTGCTGTCGTCGCATCAGGCCAGCCCCCTCTCGAGACGAGTGGACGCTGGAAATCCAAAGAGGTGTCACCGTGTCAGGGGGCGAACGAATAACGGAACCTTTGACCTCGAAGCGCTGTCGCAAATATGCAAGAAAGCGGGAAGGTACACTTTTTTCTTTCCGTCTTGGCCGCTGGACACGTACGACCAAAAACGTTTCTGATGTGAGTGCTGGTCTGCCCACCCTGCCTTTACCCTTTTCTCGTGGTATCAGCAGCAAGTCCTCTGAACGCCGTGGTGAGCATCGCCCTATGAGGACACCGTAACAATGCGATTTCTGATTGATCTGGCTGGGTGTACTTTTGTCGACTTCGAGTCCTGTACGCGGGTCCACTGTCGACGCGATTGGGACCGTTTGCTTGGCAAGACGCAAGACCACCAAAACATGTAAATATTAAGTATTGCTTGAATAACATTGTAATTGCGTCGTAAAAATTCGTCACGAATGCTGTTCCAACGAGAGAAAGTGATAGAAAGTGAAAAAGAGAAAGAGAGAAAAGAAACCCAACGTATAATTACATGACATGACTGGGTTGGTTCGGTATCCATGCCGTACTTTATCGCCGTATGGTTCATGTCGTCAATAGGATACAATAAGCCTACGAAAAGTTGAAGAAAGAGGGGAGCCATGCGTTCATATAGGTCAAACGGTAAGGCTGTTTCGTCTCGCGTCGTCGGCCTCGAGCACCCTTCGAAGACTACCGCTACCGCGTGTCGTACTGCTCTGGATACTCCGCCGTCGACCATCCATGGTGACCCAGCCGTTCGCGGCGCCGTTGCCATTGCTACATTCGCCGTCCGCCTGCATGCCGTCACTTTCGTCATCATCATCGATGGGTAGAAACGGTCGTGGTTTCTTGCGCTTGACAGAAGAATCGCCGCTTGCCAGAGAGGAACTTGACATCGCCGTCGATGGTTTCGGGGCAGGGGGTTGGAGCGGCGAGACCGGGCGTCTGGAAGGACCGTCCATCGACGACCGTCCATCCGTGTTGTCATCGCTCAGAACGGTCGTCGTCGAGACACGCTTTTTCGGGGCTGTTGTCGTCGTCGGGGCCGGAGGGACTGGGTCGGGCTTGCGCATTTTTCTGGAGCGCATAATAGGTCAGTTTTCGGAGCCGTTGAGGCCGAGGTTCAGACTCACGTATTGAGCTTGGGTTCAGTATAGTTGATACTTTTACGGACCCGCCGCTCACGCCCACCTAAAGGTGCTTCGGATTCGGAGGCAGATGTAGCGGCTGGAGGGGGAGGACTTGACGTGCGAGGTGTTGGTAACTGGGATACTTGAGGTGTAGTGACGGGTGTGGTTGCAGGTGTCGATAGGAAGGTTCGCGAAGTGATAATCGAGTTTGTAGCAGAAGTTGGAGCATCCGTCTCCGGAGTGCGCTGTCGATCTCGATCTTTTTACGCAACAAGTGTCAGAAGAACCTGTAACCGAGCGAAGGCTAGGGTGCACGCACCAGAGGTGTGGGTATCCAGCGGCGGGAGAGTGGCACGACTTCTGGGTGAGTTTGTGACGTCCTTCAATCCAGAGCCTTCCTCTTCCTTGCGTCTCTTTTTCTCCTTCACCCTCACTATCCCTAGGTCAGTATCTTCATGAACAACATACGTCTCCTCTGGCTTCGGCTTCCTTTCTTTTCTCTCCTTCCTCACCCGTGTCGCGAAATCAAGTTCCTGTACCATACCCGATCTTGAGCCGATCATCTCGTCCACCTGCCTTTCTTCTTCATCTTCAGCCAACCCCGCATTCCTACGCTCCGGCGATCCCAAAGCAGGGCTGGCCGCTCTCGGATGTATTGGACCCTCACGCTTCTCCGATCCCATCGATAGGCCAACGTCCGTAATGACGGAAAGCAACCCACTCTGCCTCCGACTCGATTTACGTTTCGTGGATGACTCGCGCTCCACCAGGCCGACACGAAGTGGCGTCGGCAAGGGCGGCGGAGACGCTGGCCGAGGTGGCAACGATACGCGAGACGACGAATGCTTGTCCTTTGCTCGCCGACGCGCTGACGTGTTGACGTGGACGACATCGTCTTCATCTACCTCTGGAGAAGATACCCCCTCGTCGTCCTCATAGATTCCGGGAAAGTTGGGAGCGCGGGAAAGTCGTGGCATTTGCGGGGATACGTTGGGATCTAACGCGGGCCGGCGCGCTTTCGGGGGTGGTTTGGACTCTAAGGTGGGGGAGGGTATACTAGGCGCGGCGTTGAGCGATTGTCGTAGGAAACCAAGATGTTTCGCGAGATTCGAGGTCTGGACGGGGTTGAGTCCTGGGAAGTCAAATGAAATGCCACAAAGTGTAATGGGGGCGTACCGCAGCTTCCGCATCCGCGAGAATTTTCCGTGACTTCTCTTGCTCCTTCTTGAGCCGTGCAGCAAGTGCAATCTCGGAAGCGCGAAGCCGTAGATTCTCGACGTAGAGGGTAGATATCTCGGCTTGAAGTTCCTCAATTCGAACGCTCAGGGTCGAATTAAGCCTAAGATTGAGGTGGGGGACTCAGCGTCGCTCTTGAAGATAAAATAGAGGCGTACTTGGTGATGTGCTTGTTTGCGAGGAGGAATTTCTTCTTGACTGCCACAAGGTGAACGCCCGCGCCTGGAAAGGGTTGACGAGACTTACAGTTTTCGAATTCTGTGAGGGCGTCGTTCTGCCTGGCGTTCAAGGACGCCCGCGGGTCCCTGCGGCTCATGGTGAGCAGCAGCGATTTGCTGTCGGTAGTCGTTTCGACTTGTCTGCACCACGCGCTGATATCGAACAAGTACGGAAGTCACATGATCACTGTAGCGCGTCCAGGCTTTCTGCCTCGAGGCCGTGCTCTCTTTCACGTTGCCCTGTTTGGACCACTCCTGCATTATTGTTCACTCATAAATAGACTACACGTGTTACATTCTTGTTCCCGTTAATCTTGGCCCATTTCCACAGTCCGAACGTCCCGCAACCACCCGTCAAAGTCGACGTCTTTTTCTAGCAACTCGCTGACACGATCCACGTGCCTCTCAACATCAAATTGAGAACTAAAGCCCGGCATCCCAAAGCCGTTGTTCGTCCGACCGTCACTAGGAGATTTGTTACGCGCTTGAGTGGACGTAACTTGTGGGAGGAAGCCACTCGCGTTCTGTGCATACGAGAGCATTGGACTGACCGGGGATTCAAGCAGCAAGTTGCCTTTTAGTGGTGAATCACCGTGATCTGAGTCCGGCGCAGAAAAGTATGACTTGACAGACTTCGTTGGCGACGAAGTTTTCTCAGGAATGGCCCGGACATCCGCCCCTGTGATAGGAATCGAGGGTGCGCCCGATGACATCCCAACAGTATCCATATTGTGTGGACGGGACGGTGCCGAACCAGGGCTCGGATCTCGTGGGTCGTCTCGGGTGTCAACCACCATGTCCTGACTCCGATTTGGTGACGTTGACCAGGAAATTTTGTTGGACGGCGTGGAACGATTCTGAGATAGGCTTCGCATCCTCTTAATCGGTGGAGTAAGTGAAGGGCCGTTCGGGTTTCCGCTCAATGGTGTGGAGGGTGACCGTGTTCTTTTCCCTGGTTGCATGACGTCAATTTGTGGCAGTTGCGGTGGTAGGCAGGTCGATATGCTGGAACCGTGGGGCTCCGCAGTGACGGGCCGGCCCTCGTTGGGGGGATCCGCCAACGATGGCAGCAGTGGCGTAGACGACGATGCAGTAATGGGCAAAATCGGTGATGGCTTTGCGCGAATAACCACCGCAGAATGTGGTAGTGGTGTCGATGTCTCTAGATGTGCCGGGAACGATGGCGGGAGGTAAGGCTACAGCAGGACAGCAGTCAGAAAATATATGTCGCATGGCCTGACTATCTCACCGTTTCTGGTACGTCTGCAATTTTAGGCGTCTGATCCTCCGCAGGTGGGGCTTTCAGGTGCTCCTGGGAACTCATTTCGGCGATACCAACAGGCACTTCGATAGTTAGTACATTGGCTGCTTTTGAGGGTGTAGATGATAACCTTGAGTTTTGCAAAAGTATGGGCGCAGAACCGCTCCGAACACCCAAAGAACCTCTCTCCCTCTTTCCGATGACCGATTTCGCTGCTGGCTTTACGACTGCAAAATCAAGGGTACGGCTTCGCTGTGGTAATTCAGTCTTCTCTTTCGTTGCAGCTCCGACGACTACTATAGCGGGAGAGGGCGAAGGACCGCGTGCCACATCACGTAGCCCCACGGAAGACACGGACGCCTGCCACTTCCTAACCTTTTCCTTGGCGGCGTGCATAGTGGTGGGGGATACGCCCCGAAGACGTTGTTCACGCGCCACTTTGTAAGGTCGGGTCAAACTTGCGAGTTTGCCTTTCTGTGAGCTAGGTGTGGAGGAAGTGGCCGTGCCATTTTGCTGAGAAACATTGGTCTTTCCTTTAAGCCGCCTATTCCCCTCCCTCTTCTTTTCCCATTCAATCCACTCGGATTCTTCTTCTGGTAGTATCCAGTCTGCGTCTTCATCAGGTGCGCATGGAGCAGCTCCGTCCACGGACCAATGCCTTCCCCTGACACACCCTAACTTCAGGGTTTGGCTAACGCGTGTCCACTTTCCACTTGATGTGTCGCCTTCTACGGCACTAAGGACACTCTGAATTTCGCCCCTCACTTTCTGGACGCGGTGATCGAACAAGGGAGAGCTTGGACGGGAGGGGGGGGACAACACGTCACCTTGGGTGGAAAGGAACAGGTGGATATCGCGTAAGAAGTCGGTATAGCTTTGTTGCTTCTCAGGGACGATCGCCGCGATGTTCTCAGGTGGACCCTTCCGCGAGGCGTTGGATTCCTGAAAGGACGGAAAAACGGGGGTGTAAAGAGACATCGGCCGCCCTCTGCAGTGTGTAAAAGGGACCCTTTCGGAACGTGGTGAACTTGCTGCGATGTCAACGAAACTTCAGCAAGAATACAACTCAGGCTCCAATGAGAACGTACTTGGGCAGAACGTGGACTCGCCTGGAGATGGTCACTTGACAAGAGCTGTACCGCGACTTTGTTCGAAATGTGGTCCCAAACATACGTTACGTAATACAACGTGACACGCTTATGTAAAACTACAGGACGAACGTTCAGCTAGACCAGGACGGTCCAACAACGGGTCGATTTCATGACATACGACGTCCCTTGTCCGGAAAAACCGTAGCTTACATCCGAACGATACGTCACGTTACATCCCACGTTGCGTTGATCTTTAGGTCAGAGTAGCGGCGGTTGATCGCCATGACACCTGGATTCGCCGAACTATGCGCATCGGGCAGCTATTGTATCTTGTTATTCGAGAAATTCACTCTCCAAGTACCGAGCACTGGAACGCCCTGGCAGACCGCAGTCAAATCGCGATCAGATCGCTCACCGCCGCATCATACTCGACTGCTCGGAATGCGAGGACTGATGGATCGGTAATTCAAGCAAAGGACACTCTTTTCCGAGGCGCGGCGCCCGTGCTGTTTTCCGGCGCGGTAATTTTGGCGTCGTCACGTTGTCGCAGCCGACTCTTGAACTCTTTTTGGGACCTCGCCTTCTCCTTCTTTGCATCGGCTCGTCGTTTCGCGATCATGATCTTTGCCTGCTCCTGGAAGTAAGAGTGAAATAAGTGTGATCGCGATGCTCCATCTGGAGATTTACCAAACGTTTTCTCTTGTCTCTCGTGTGATCCCGATTCTTCCGCTCAGGGCAAGACCTACCAACCTGTGCACACAATGAGCCAATTGCTTTTCGGCTAAAACTATCGGGAGATTCAGTCACCTGTGGTTGATGATGCTTCTCCGCCTTCCGTAGCGCATTTTCTTCCTGCATAGTAGCTACCGAAAGTGCTAAGGCCAATGCATCCTATGAGCATAGGAGCAAGCGAGCTCCGGTCATCAAGAAGGAATAGGTGCTTCGAAGGCGCGGCTTACCTTGCCATGTTCATAGTAAATTTTCGCCTTCTTCTCCTTCGAGACAGATAAAGGCACTGCTGACGTCTGATTTGATTCTGTCATTGCATTTGACCGCTGCTGCAATGGACGACGACGTGATGGCGAGAGCCTGGGAGCATTGCACGCGCAATACCGTGACCAATTCTGTATTAGCTCAGCCACTCAAAGCGCTCCAAACAGCGTCTCATAACTTTTTGTTTGGGTCGATCGCCCGGGCAAGCCTGAAACCTAACCAAGCCTGACGACTGTTTGTTCCATTAAATGCTTGTCATTTCGTTCGCTCGATCAACTCGGTCGGACTAGTGGCAACTTCCAGTAGAAAGTTCTCCGTTAATATCGTTATGGCATATATCATCTCCCTCGTCCCTCCGGACCCGTTACAGTCATATACAGGGGGATGCACCAGGCTGACGGCAGCCAGGGTTACGAGTTCAAATCAACCCCCCCTCATACCATGACAATTTCCACATTCATTTCGCTGCTTAACCTCGCCCTCAAAATTTTGTGAACCAGCGCGGTTACATGTTCAATCAAGTGTTGTAACGGTTAAACCCTCTCTGACAGTTCTCATTTACCCAAAATCGGTGGCTGGCGCCGAGCACCAGGTCCGTGAGACCTGATTTGAGGCGTGTCCCGGTCTAACGACCCACATGCAGGCTGTTCGAGTTCACGACCCGAATGACTTGTTTCCATCCCTTATCCGATTAGTCTTTCTCGACGACAAGCCCCTGCGAAAACCCTATCAAATGACGCACGGCATCCACCCCCCCTCTCGTTATGAATGGCGGCGCAATCTGTTCTCGTTTTGCACAGATGTGGCGGCGTACTGCGTTAAACCCTAACGTGTCGTATGGCATCCCTGTGGGTCCTTTTACTGTTGTCGTCCGGATGATGATCTCATAGCATTGTCTGGAGGATAAAAGGCCGGTAACGACGAGCCCCATTCATACCATTGCACCCTCCCCGCATTGCGTTCCCCCTCTACCGCTCGCCCGATAGCTTATATCTCCTCATTAACTTGGCTACAATGTGCCGTTGGAGACAGTGAGTGCCATTCACGAGTGATGGTTGCCGCCACCACATCACTCATATGCACCGCCCACCCAGCGTTCGCAACGTTTACCTGACCTGTGGTCACGCATTCACCATGGTACGCGAGCGCCTCCTTTCCCTCCCTTTACGATGGCAGACTTGACTGACCTACATCGCAGCCCGAAGAACTCGTCAGTCACAATGCATACCTACATCATCCTTTCTAACATGCGCACACGACAGATCCCCTGCGAGAATCGCAACTGCAAATTCAGCCCTAACCACCCGCGTGACTGCGTCGCGCCTAGATGCAAGCAGACCTGCTGGCAATAGTACGGCTTCCGTTTCTCTCGGGTCGCTCGTCGCTAACCTGGAATCTCGCTTCCATTCCTTTCGCTACTAGCCGGCAGTACCCTCAACAGTATTGTACGTTGCTCGATTCCATTCCGCATGCGATTCGCTCGTTTACTTATCTCCCCCTTTCTCGTAGCTCCAAACATCAATAGTATGTGCCCAACGTGCCAGGCAGCAGCGATGAGGCATTGAGCGCTGGGGCGCTCACGGCACTTGATCGTGCGCAACGATAATCTAGAGTTGAATCGTCTGTTGCCACATCACCTAATTATTTTGTCTTGCCTAGCCTAGTTCTTGACTTGTAGCCGAGGAGATATCTCCTATCGGATTAAATATGTATATTGTATACAAATCTCCGTCTCGCTGATTTAGAAGAAAAAAATTTTAATTCTTGGTCCCTGGCACAAACGAGAGAGAGTCTAACGGAAGCATTTTGTTCTCGTGCCTTATT
>JBBPKI010001773.1:0-10815 GCA_038089155.1 Nevesoporus exiguus
CCAGCCATTGCATAGATCTGTCAGCGTGTTTGCGTGGACCACCAACACAACGCGCGATCATTTTATTCCCTCTTTGTGACGCCAAGAGCAAATAAGTGTATGAATCCGAAATCCCCTCGAGTGGCAGTGGAAGGACGACACTGCGCATCACTGCCGGCCTCTGCGAAAGAGCTTCGATTTGCCGACGAGGCCGAAATTATTACTAGATGGTTTGGGAGTCCACGTTCTTCATCCGTTCTGATCGGCGATCGTCCTGAGCGAGTTGATCAGTCAGCGCCCATGCGCCATTTAGTATCCTCAATCTGAGTCTTGCCTCCCTCTGAAAATGTTCCCGACACTTGACCTCTACTGACTAGACATCATAAGCATAACAGACCGCCGAACAGGGGGATTGAATGTGAGACATAATAAGATCACATGCAAGCCCACACAGCTGATATGATATTGCCCCTTATAGCTAGGAGACTCTATTGATTATATTAGCTATTCAGTAGTGTAGTACTTAAGAACAGTGGGTAGTAGAAGGGGACAGTGGTTGTCCATTTCCATCACCCCTCTAACAACCCTAAACCCTAAGAGCCTGGACAGCAAACACGAAAATTAGTAACTTCAGTGCTTGGCTCTATTTGTCTCACTCTGTTAACATGGCACTGTCTTCTATGGTTCGAGTGGAGATTCACCTATCTGCTATGTGAGCCAGTACTATTGTGAATCTGGAGTTGTAAAATGTGCTCATTATGTACTTGCAAACATGTCGACATTTGTCATCTATACATAAATAAAAAAACTATGTAGAGTTATAGAGGCCCATGTAAAAAAAAGGTTACAATGATAGAAAGCACTTGAAACAACAAGTTGATGTTGCCAGTGCAATGCCGGTGTTGGCAACCTAGACCTGTTAAGGCTTCGGTCACACTACTAGTACTTGCTAGAGAGCCAAGAGGAAGCATCCAGGGGAATCAACCAGGACTTGACTGAAGTCCGGTTGTTGATGACATTCAGATTATATACATACAGAGTAGTTTAGAGTAGGCATGAGAATACTTACTAAGTACTATGTCATTGTGGAGTGGGAAAGGAGATAAGAATCTAGACTGATGGTAATTAAGGAAGCATGTAGATAAGGGGTCTAGAACGAATGTGAATGAAGTGAGAGGTATTGACCTAGACTTGGTCAGGTGACATGTCCCATGGTCATGTGATAGTGGTCATGTGACTTGATAAGATAAGATAAGATTTGAAATCGTAACATTACCCCTCTCCTATGAATCGCATTCCAGGCGATTAAAGGGAACCTGGGAGGGTTCTGTGACGTTTGAATAGAATGAAAAAAGAGAATCAAAGTCCATTTGGACCATTCTGAGCTTCCGGGGTGCCACTGGGTTAGATAAGTAGAAGTCCTTTATTGCCTCTTTGGCATTTGTGAGATGGCTCTGAGGTTCCCACATATGGTCTTCCTCGTCATAGCCCTTCCAATGTACCAAGAACTCCAGAGATCGTCCTTTCAGACATGAGTTGACAATGTAGTCTACTTCAAACTCTGGTAGTCTGTCTTGAGTGCCCACAATGGGTCCCAGGGCGACTACGGGTTGATTGTCAAGGCATTCCTTGTAAGGTTTAACTCTTGAAATGTTTATGGTGGGGTGAATTCGCAGGGTGGAAGGGAGTTTAAGTGTAATGGCATTACGACCTGCAAATGAGAGGATCTCGTAAGAGCCGATCCATTGCTCTGTGAGCTTCTTCGAAGCCCGATTGAGTTTAATGTTCTCAGTTGATAGCCAGACTTTATTTCCAACTACCAGATCTGGAACTTTGGTGTGGTGTTTATCCGCTTGTTGCTTCATTGATTGTTGAGCTTTTTCAAGTGAGGCTTTAGCTTGCTCAAGCATATTGGAAAAGTCCTGTGCAAATGCTGAGGATGATTCATTTTTTGTGATGAGGGGTTCAATCCCCATCCTTGGTTCATAGGTTTTGGTTACCTCGAACGGTGATTTCTTGGTGGAAGAATGTTGGCGATTATTGTAGGAAAATTGTGCCAATGGGAGCCATTTTGCCCACTTTTCTTGTTTCTCAGCAGTGAACAGCCTGAGATACTGTTGAAGGTCTCTATTGACCCTTTCTGTCCGTCCGTCCATTTGTGGATGGAAGGCGGTTGACATGTTAAGGTCTATTTTTAACATCTTGCCAAGATCCTTCATTACTTGAGAAGCAAATTGAGGTCCTCAGTCTGAAATGATGGACCTGGGTAGACCATGGTGCTTCCATACATGGTCCCTGTACAACTTAGCTGTTCCTAAGCTGGTAATTGTTTTATTTGTGGGGATGAACTCCACTTCTTTTGAAAAGTGGTCTACTACAACTAAAACAGAGTTGTAGGTGTTTGAGAGGGGAAGGTCAGTGATGAAATCCACAGATATGTCTTTCCATGGACCTTCTGGAATCAGATTAGGGATCAATTCCCCCTTGGGTGCCTTATTTTCTGGCTTCATTTGTGTGCATCTGTTGCACCTTGAGCAATAATCTTTTACTTGGGCTTGAAGGCCGTTCCATTGAAAGTATCACTCAATAATTTGCCAGGTTTTCTTGGCACTGCCATGTCCAGCAATTGGAGAATCGTGGTATAGGGTGATGATGTCTTGGTGCAAGTTTTCTTTTTTGGAAATGAAGATTCTGTCACCAAGATACAGAATTCTGTCTTTATTTAGTAGGTTGGGTTTGTCGTCACCCTTCCATTCTTCTTGTGCTTCTACTATTCTTTCAAGGAGCTTTCTTTCCTCTCCTTTGATAGTGAAGCCTTGTTTAGAGTATGCCCTTACTCTGTTTCCAGGGATCATTTGTATGCCTTTGTTGTCTTCGTCTATGCCAGTGGCATGATCCTCTCGTCGAGAGAGAGCATCTGCCTTTCCCATTTGGGATCCAGGCTTGTTTACTAAGACATAATTGAATCAAGATAGCCATTGTGACCATCTTGCTTGTCGGCGATTTAGATCTTGCTTTGTCATGAAATATTTGAGGTTTGCATGATCAGTCCACATCTCAAATTCTTCTGCCCCCTCAAGGTAATGTTGCCACTGTTCTAGAGCCAGAATGATGGTGAGCATTTCTTTGTCTGCTATGGGATAATTTCTCTGCTCGGGGGTCATGGAAGCAGAGAAGAAGGCAACGGGGTGCCATTTTTCATTTTGTTTGATCGATAGAACCACGCCAGTAGCGAAGTCCGAAGCATCTGTTTCGAGGCAGAACTCGCTGTTATTGTCAGGATATGCGAGTATAGGAGCCATCATAAAGGCTTCTTTGAGCTGATCAAAAGATCCTTGTTCCTGGGGTCCCCACTGCCAGGATTGATCTTTCTTGGTAAGATCATTAAGGGGTCTTGAGACTTTTGAAAAGTCTTGGATGAATCTACGATAGTAATTCATGAGCCCCAAGAAGCTGCACACTCCTTTGACATTTTTGGATATAGGCCAGTCGAGGATGGCTTCAACCTTCCCTTTTTCCATTTTGATTCCTTTGGTGTTTACTATCATTCCGAGGAATTTGACCTCTTTCTGCTTAAAAAAGCATTTCTCAGGCTTTAAGAATAGGTTGTGTTCTTTGAGCCTTTTGAGAACTTCTTGGACGATTTTGTCATGTTCTTTTTTGTTGTCCGTTTTTGTGAAGATCATTATGTTGTCTATGTAGACTATGACAACATCATCCATATTAGCAAAGATTTCATTCATCATTTGCTGGAATGTAGTGGGTGCATTGCATTGTCCAAAGAACATTACTGGTGGTTCATATGCTCTGGAATGAGAGACAAATGCTGCTTTCCATTCATCTCCTTCTTTTATCCTTATATTGTTGTAGCCCCATCGAAGATCTAATTTTGTGAAGAGCTTCGTCCCTTGGAGCCTATCCACTAGTTGACTTATAAGTGGTAAGGGGTAATTGTTTTTTACCGTCCAATCATTGAGGTATCGGTAATCTTGGACTAATCTTTTCTTGCCATCCTTCTTTGGTATAAAGAATACTGGTGAGGTTTGCGGGGAGTGTGAGAGTCGAATATAACCCTTTTTGGTTTGTTCTTCGACAAATGACTTTAGTTCTTCCATTTCATCTTTGCTCATTGGGAAGATTTTAGCCTTTTTTGGTTGAAAGCCAGGCTTTAGCTATATCTCGTGATCCCAGGGTTTTCTTAAAGGTAGTCTTTCTGACTCCTTTTTGCTGAAGATGTCCAGAAAATGATGGTATTCTTTTGGAACCATTTCTTCGAGAGTTAGTTTCTTCTTTTTAGACATTTCAAGGTTTTTAATGAACTTATGCATGGTCGAAGCATGCTTCAATTCTTCTTCTTCCTCTCTTGCTAAATTTGTGCCATGATCTGATAACATGTAACAAGATCTTGGGCACCTAGCCATCTTTACTTCTCCTTTTGTCCAGTCTATGGTTGGATTATGCTTTGCCAACCATGTGTATCCCAGGATCATTGAGTTTTTGCCTAGGTTTGTTACTTCCACAACCAGGCGTTCACGGTGTCCTTGATAGTCTAAAATTATTTCTGCTTGGTGCGTCACTCCTCCTGCGGAGTTTTTGGTTCCATCTACATTGAAGACAGGGATTTCTTTTTCCATCTTCTGAAGTGGAAGCTTGGCTTCTCCGGCCCATTTTTTATCTATGAATATTCTGTTTGCTCCACTATCTAGCAGGGCCTTGCACTGGTGCTTCTTGTGCTTGGTAGTGGGATGTGCAATCGAGATATCCATAAGGATCTCATACTGCACCTTAGTATTTTGTAAGAGGATTCGTTCTGGGAAACTATCCTCATAAATATTTTTTTCTTTTTCTTTGACCGAATTAAGCCTGCATTCCCATGCAGCAAGCTCCTTGTTTGGAGACCTGGTCTCGGTTGTAGGTAGATGTACTCGATAGATAGGACTAGTTGAGTCAGAAGAGTAACATGTGGAAGAATCATCGTTGTCGAAGTCCTGTCCATATTGTACATATGAGGAAAGAGAGGAGAAACTATTTTTTGTATTTAAGAGTTTTTCTGTCAGCTTCTGAGGTCCCAGATCCCTCAGTTGCCATAACCTTTTTCCACCTTTTTCATTTCGGTATCATGAAGGTCAAAAAAGTATGCCTTCATTTGTTTGAAGTTTATTCCTTTTATGGCCTTCGCTTCTTTAGGCTCTTCTTCTTTTTTCTCTTCCTCCTTCTTTGTCATCTCTCTTATTTGTGGCCTTCGTTGAGGCCCTTGTGCTCTTTTTCGGCAATTAAATTTGTGTCCTCCTCCGAGGAACTTGCATTCTGTGCATTCTTTCTTTGGATTAGGGCAATCTCTTGCCACATGACCCTCTTTATCGCAGTTGTAACATTTGGAGTTGCATTGTCGCAGAGCTCTGATATCCATTGGTTGGCCCCTTCCACTGTAGGTGCAGGCCTGGCCATCTTGTGCGGTATTGTTCTGATAGGACCTCGTCGTGGCCTTTTCAGTCTTTCTTAGCTTGAATGATTCAAGCCTTGCTCCTACTTCCTTTGCCTTTTCCACATAATCCTGTATACAGGTTTTTCTTTCACCATTCTCATAAATTTTTCTGGCAAGATTTTCTTCCAAGGCTTTCTTGAAGAGCCTTACTCCTTGTGGATCTGGTTTGGCGGGTTCTCCTCCCGTATCGTAGTAGTATCCCAGCCATCTTGTAGTGAATGACTGGGCAGATTCTCTGTTCATCTGCTTGCACCATTCCAATTTGTTTCTTGCTTCGTCATCTTCGTTTATTGATTTAAAACGAGAGATGAGAAGCTTTCCTAGAGTTTCTTGAGTGGGCCAGTCATTGGTTTTCATGAAGTGTCAGAGTTGTTGTCTGGCCCATTGACTTGCTCTGAACTTATCCTTTTCTCCAGTCTTTACTCCAATTCTTGTTAGAGGCAATTGTTATTTGATCGTCTGTAATGAACGATTCTAGATTTTCTTTTATGTACAGGGCCATCCCCATCTGCCATGATTTGAAATTGTCTTTATTTCTGTCAAACTTTCCCAGGTCTGGTACCATTTCTACTTTCTTCGATACCTTCACCTCTGTATTGTCCACCTTCCTTTTCCCTTTATCCTTTTTTAGCTCTGCAAGTTCCTCCTGTAGGGCTTGCAGTTGGTTGGCCAACATTTTAATGTATTTGGTGGACATTGTCGTGGGATCTAGTGCAGGAGGAGATTGGCTGATCCAGTCTGGGGATGAGGGCTGGTCTCCTGATGGGTTGTCTGATGATTTGTCAGTCTCTGAGTTGATGAATGGGAGCAGATTCTGGTAAGGGTGCCGTGATGTGTTGTACTCTTTCTAGAACCAGGATTTCTTTCAGTTCAGGTATGGGAGAGAGAGGGCATATGAAGATTTCGAAGTTGATTTAGTGCTTCGGTTACTTCTTCTAAAATTTGGATGCCCTGTCTCAATTGTGGGCAGTGATCTTGGTATAGCTGTACTTGTAGCACTTGAGCTCTGAATGCTAGTGCTTGGTCTTCTGGAATTCCATGTATCCAAAGTAGGAATTCGTCAAACGGTGTAGGGAACTATCATTCCCTGCATGTGTATTCAGGCCTTATAGGGTGCCCAATGATACTATGATCAAGCCAGTATGCACACAATGCTATGCTGGTCAAGCCGGTACTATACTGGTAGACTGGCTGGTTCACTGGTATGTTTACAGCCGGTTTCGATCCCCTACATGACCGGTATGCGCTGTGACCAGCCGGACTTAGTTTATTCCAGAGGATATCACTTCCTTATGCTATTTACTGGTACTCACACAGCGCTATGCTGGTCGAGCCAGTACTATACCAGTAGACCGGCCGGTTTACCGGTATGTTTACAGCTGGTTTCGACTCCCTACATGACTGGCATGCACTGCAACCAGCCGGAGTTGGTTTATACCGGCCAGGTATGTTTGTTTGTGACTGGTTTATATTGTTTTGGGCTGGTTTGGCTATTTTTACTTATTTGACATTGTTTTATGTTAGCTGAGCACTACATAGGCATGTCATTACTTATCTAATACAGTTTTCCGCTCTCCATCATTGTTAGAACGCCCAATATAAGCCTGTAAGCCTGGTCCTAGCCCTCCCTCGCTGTCTGCATTGCGTGCAAAAGTCCGGGAACGCATCAGGAAGTCTGTAGTCTGGTATTCCTTGGAGAAGGCCCCCATAGGAGTAGTCCACACTGGTGGTATGCTCTTTACCGCTCCTTTATTATACATTTCTGGCCATTTGCTATTGCTTTGAGACTCTCTGGGACGAACACATCGCCCCACCACCTTTCTAACGCTTCACATTGAAGCAAATTTTAGTTTTTACAACTGGAGCCCACCGCGAGGGAGTTCAGCATTTCATTTGGCCTCACTTCTTCATTCATTTTCAAACTTAAACATTCCCTTCTCCACCGCTACGCTTGTCTGCCTGTTTCTGCCACTTACCACACCTCCTAAGCCTTAATACTGTCTTCCTTCCTTTCTTCTGACCCTATTTTATGCTATCCAGTGACATTTACGAGACTTACTTTACGTTCCGACTCTTATTTTATCATTTACATTACATCCGAGCCTTTAAGCATTCTGTTATGACACAGCCGACATTCATTTTACCATTCCGGGACACCCCTGATGCACCTAGATTTGATGGCACGCCACACCAACTTTGCTGGTTCCTGGAGGATGTTGAGGAATTAGCAAGCTGGGCTGGCTTTAATAATTGAGATACTATCTGGCTGGTGATCTGGTATGTGGTTTTTGAAGAAGCAGAGCTATGGGAGATGATGGAAGAAGTATCCAACCCGACGCCTAGCTGGTCCCGGTTCATCAAAGTGATGAAAGAGCTCTATCCAGGATGTGAGCCTGTATATGCCTGGAATGATCTAATTGCCCTCGTACAGCAGTTCCAAAACAAGACCATGTGCACCCTAGATGACCTTGGCCAATATCACCGGAGTTTCTTCAAGATCTCTACCCCTCTCCTTAGTGCAGGCTGGCTTGGCAAATGCAAACAGGATGAGCTTTTCTTTACAGGTTTCCCATCCGACCTAGCGATGCACCTTAACCACTGGCTCGAGATAGTTCACCCAGAGATCTACCCCGATGAGCCTTATCCGATGGAGTACGTCATGGACGCTGCCGCATTCCTCCTCTCCCGGATTGCATCCAGAGCAGCCGCTCCACCTTCCAGTCCGATGCTGCATACCACAAGCCCAGTCCAAAACACATTACTGGCTATTTGCCCTTCATACCCGATGCCACATCATTCAACCCTGGTCCTGGCTGTCCTACCAGCTATTCAACCCCTATACCTGAAGCCATACGCCACAAGTCTGATCCAAAACCCCTTACTGATCGTCCGGACATCGGCCCCCCTTCCTCACTCATTGCCCATATCTGCCTCTCCTACTCCGGAGGTCGCCTGCCTCCTTTCATCTGAAGCTAGATCCCCCATCCAGCAGGCCCCTACCTTCGACCCTGCCTTACCTCCACATGCACTGTGCACAGCACTGGGTATGCCACTGGTTGTACTGAGCTGATTGCCACTGGACGCTGTGCAGGGCACCCCTGAAATAATCTGGAAAGTCTTGGACATTGAGCCGGCCATACTGGCAATTGACCCGGTCGCATTGGAAGACTCCTGAGAGCTGGCTGGAGCAGATCTGGAGTGGTGGGACAACAATATAGAGGCCTTGGACCCAGAAGCCACCGATATCAAGCCAGAGATCTGGAGGATCAAGGAGAACACATTGGATATCAAGCTGGACGCACTAGCCATCGCACCTGGAGAGCTCAAGGACATACCAGATGCAGCTGGAAGCATACCGGACACATGGGAAGACTTGCTAGCCATTGCACCTGATGTCCTGGAAGACGAAAACCATGGAAATGGTCCAGAAAGCCAGGTAATTGGTCCAGAAGTAGATGAAATTGAGCCAGGAGTGTGGGAAATCAGGCTGGAGGTACGCAGTATTAACCCAGGAATGGTAGACATCACACTGGAGCCACCAGACATGGAGCCGGATAGACTGGAGATAGAGCCAGATATGCAGGAAAGTGAGCCAGACGCTTGGAGGACTTAGCCGGACATGGACCCAGGTGGTACACCACCAATTCTAACTTTTTCATGCTTGTATTTGCAGCCATCCATTCCCTCTACCATACATAACGCCCTGGTTCCAATTTTTAATAACCCTACGCACTTTGGATGTTTCACACCCCCTTTAATTTTCCATTCCCTATGATGATTCCAATGCCCAGGAGGGCATCATTTCAAGCCCCTGGGGGGATGGACCGCATTGACCATGGGTCAAGCTGGTTATCCATCTGGCAGAGGCGGTTGTCATCTGGACGTCCACTGGACCGCTTTCTGACAAATTAAGTATACTTCCGCTTCACTTAGTCCAGGATTTCGCCAAAATGGCCCTGATTTTTCATCCCTGAATACCACCTTTTCATCAGATTTCATGCATAAAGCTATTTAAGGCTGCTTTTCAAGTATTGTATCTTGTTCTATTCCATTCTTTCTCATTTATAGCATTCCGGAGGTTATAGAAGCTGAAAGACGCATGAAGAAGGCAAGCCAGGTGGTACCCTGCCTCCGAAGGAACTCCGGAAGGTATAGACGCTGATAGAAGCCCGATGAAGACAGGTTGAGTGGTATCTCGCATTTATAGCTAGTCCTTTTCACTTCTTCATCTGCTTCCTTTATTTTTCATAGACCATCCATTTCCGCTCACAAACAACGCCCAGTCATGACTGCTGCATCACCCGGTCCACATCCTATCCACTCCGGATGAACTCCACTCATCTCTGGACGCCCTCCAGAGTCATCTCCACAGAGGATCACCTGTTCCATCCATAGCAGATATTGGAACCAGCATCTTGTGCACCAGAGCCATTGCCCTCATCTGGTCAAAGTCCAGCCTACTCCGGACAAACTCCAGCCCACTCCAGATGAACTCCGCCCAACTCTGGACACCTATTGCAGACATTCCCACACATTACGCTGCACACCGGACATATTGCATCACCGGATTAGAGGCATCGCATACCCAGACGCTCACATTATTCAATACCAGTATCGCCACATCACCAGATCCATCCATAACATGCACCAGGGCCATCACACTGCACACAGGATCTATCGCATCACCTGGATCATCAGTATCGCAAGCTGGAACCACTATGCCGACTGGTATCACCCCTACTATACCTAGGTTCTGCTACTCCCAGAGATCCACTGACTGGGGACAGTCAGCATTTAACTCCCCTGCGGATGTAGGGAACTGTCATTCCCTGCATGTGTATTCAGGCCTTATAGGGTGCCCAACGATACTATAATCAAGCCAGTATGCACACAACGCTATGCTGGTCAAGCCGGTACTATACCAGTAGACTGGCCAGTTTACCGGTATGTTTACAGCTGGTTTCGATCCCCTACATGACCAGTATGTGCTGTGACCAGCCGGACTTAGTTTATTCCAGAGGACATCACTTCCTTATGCTATTTACTGGTACTCACACAGTGCTATGCTGGTCGAGCCAGTACTATACCAGTAGACCAGCCGGTTTACCAGTATGTTTACAGCTGGTTTCGACTCCCTACATGACTGGCATGCACTGCAACTGGCCGGACTTGGTTTATACCGGCCGGGTATGTTTGTTTGTGACTGGTTTATGTTGTTTTGGGCCGGTTTGGCTATTTTTACTTACAGTGACTCCCAAAACCGCTGCAATGTTTGACTATTTTGCAGTACTGGAAGTGTAGTAAGTGCAAGCGTGGGAGTATCGCTTAGCTTTGGTTAGGTGAAAGGTAGG
>JBBPKI010001774.1:0-10814 GCA_038089155.1 Nevesoporus exiguus
ACATGACCTAGGGGGCGATTATGTAACCAAGAGTATGTAGATTAATTTGTCACACCAAAGCTAAGCGAAATTCCCACATATGATTGCAGTGCACTTCATGCACTGGATTGAAGTCAAACATTGCAACGGTTTTTTCAGTCACTATATATGATCAGGGAGGGTAGAGGAATGGACTCCAAGGTCATCCATGAAGATCTCAAGCCATCCTTTGGGGGTGATATCTCTGAAGACCCAGTTCATAAATGCTTGAAAAGTAGGGGGTGAGTTGCACTATCTGAAGAACATGACAGTTGGCTCATAAAGGCCGAGGGGAGTAATGAATGCAGCTTTCCATTGGTCTTCTTCATGAATGCAAATGTTGTTGTACCCCCAGTGAATGTTGAACTTAGAGAAATATTTTGAATGTTTCATTCAATCAATTAAGTCCAAAATAAGGGGGAGTAGATAAGCATTCTTGAAAGTATGTTTGTTTAGGTACCTATAATCTTGACAGGGACAAAGCAAGCTGTCTTTCTTTGGGACAAAGAAGAGAGGGGATGCTTGGGGGGATTGTCATATCCATGCCAAACCATCCATCTTTGCTTCCTCCAGCCCCTTCTCCAACCAACTCTGGTCACCTTCATCCCCCTCTAGTCCATCATTGTCCCCACCATGCACAGAGCTCCTTGGAGCTCCACTCCTCTGATCAGACCTGTGGCTGTGCTTGCTTGGAACCACCTGGATCTTATCCCTGTTTGTTCCTCCTTTTGTTCTTTTGTCCCTCCTTTGTCCCTACTTCACTGACTATCTCCTAGAATATTTTCATATGTTTGCCATCTTAGTAAGATAGTATTTTCATCCTGTTTTATACCCCCTCTTGTCCCTCTGTTCATATTTAAGTCCTATACCTCCTGTATGTACTCTTTAGTACAAATATCAAACAAAGTCACTCTCCTCTCATTTCATGATTATCCCATCTTCTCCCTGTCAGACTCCTGTGCCTCTGAAATATAAGGACCTAGACCTGCTTAGGGGCACAACATATAAGTCCTGTGCCAATGTCCTCCTAAGTACCTCTGCTCCAACTCCTCCACTTGGACCTCTAGTCCAACTCCTATACTAACTCCTCCATTACCCCTTAGAACTCTGCTCCTTCAGTTGGACTTGAGTCTGGAGTATATGCACTTTAACAGTATATTCGTACTCAATCCTGAGCAGGTCTCCACTCTTTTCTTATGTCCTCTCACCTCTGTTTTGTACTCTGACCCTCCATTAGGATCTCTACATGGGCTGGAATTCATTCCAAACCCAACCATGCCCTATGGAGTTATTTCATGACTTTACCTCTGACTGACTCTGCCCCCTTGGCAAGTCTCCTTCAGGCTACCCCTTGTGGTACCTCTGAACTCCGTTCTACCCTGCCTTTCAGCAGCCCTTTATTACCTCTATACCTCCATTTCTCCTTGCTCTTTTGGGTGTTCCTTGTTTCTTACCTTTTGAAGCTCCATCTTCACTCCACCTCTTCCATGACCTTCTTTCTCCATTTTTTTCATACCTACCTTCATGAACTCCATTTCTCTAAACCTCCAATTCACCTACAGTGCTTTGGAGGCTTTTCTTTCCTCATTTTTTGACACTTTTTAGTTATCCCCTATTCCCTCTGTACCTCTGGTTGACTCCACCTTTTGGTGAGTCACCTTTTCCTCAATTGTAGACTATTCTCTTTTTTTGCCACTCTGGCAAATCACCTTCAACAATTTTTGTCACCTCCTTGGGTTCTAATTTTGTTGGTTTTAGGACAGCTAGCTCACCATGATACTTCATTTAGTAATTGGCAATAAGCAGCACTTTGTTCACAATCCATACAAGATAAGAATGCCAAGCCCTCTGCTACTCTGGGCTTCTGGGGCCTCTGCCTTCATGCTCCACCCCACTGCCTCTGGACAGCACTCCAGATTCACCATGGCTTCTCAGACTTACTACAGTCCAGTCCACAGTCAACCTCCAGTTGCTTACTGGGGGAAGGTGGGACACCTTGATAGGAAAGTCACCCTGCAACATCCAACTATGCCCTCAACCCTCAACATCTGCCTCTGACCCTTTCACACCTAAGGACCACAAGTCCAAAGGTACTCTGTTCCTCTGACACCAACTCCAGCATCTCTGGACATTATGGTAATGGACTACCTTGGTCCTTTTCTTTCCCTTCCTCTCTTCATCTTCTATCTATTTTCCCTCTGGCCATATAGACACCTTGATAATGGACCCACTTTAGGCTGTTTCATGGTACTTTTTATCTTCTCCTTTCACCTTTCCATACCACAGGACCTTATGTCCAAAGGTAACTCCAGCATCGCTCTGGCCGACTCTGCTTGGTCCGGATGGCCTCTACTTTTACTCTTTGTTTCCTCCATACTGTACTCCAGACCTAGGACTGCATCACCCTTGTCTGAGCTCCATTTGGGAGCACTCCCTGACATATCCTTTCTTTTTCCCTCATATGTCTGCTTTATGACCTTATGATTTCCCCCTCTGAGTCCATCTCTGGGCCATCCCCTCAACTCCGGTTGTGTCTGGTTGACCCCAGTCCTCCAGACCCCTTCCCTCTGTTTTTCCATTTCCTCTTTGATATATTCCACTGTCTTTATTTCAGACTATTCCCTTCCACTCTGGCAGCTTTTGGTCTATTCTGGACCACTCTGCCTTCATACCCTTTTTTTTCATTTGCCCTTCTGTCCCTTTTCCTCATGTGCATCATTGACAATCCCTGTCAACTCCAATGACCTCTGGTCCACTCCAGACCACCCATTCCTATGCTCTCTTTTCTGGCAATCCACCTCCATGGCTTTCATGCCAATCTCTTTGGGTTTACTGACATTTGCTTAGTATTGACTTGTGTGCTCACCCTGTAGTGATCCGTTGATCACTGGGTTTAAGAAGCCACATATAGTCTAATGTACTCTTACAGATTGAATGCCAAACCCCCACACTCTGGTACTCTGTCCAGATTTTAATCCCAGGAGTTGCACCCTGAATTTGCCCAAGGACTCGGACCTCTCTAGATCTTGTCTTGCAGACCTTCGACCGGCTTCGTCTGGATATTCTCCCACTTTAAGGACTGACCTACAATCATCTTTTTCAGATTTTCACCATTTTTGGCATTTTGATTCTTCAATTCCCTCTGCCTATGCCCCCAAACCTTCAGACCTTCATGGTCTAGCCCTATGGACCTCTGCTGGACCCCTTTGGACTTCTTCCCACACTATAGGACTGACCAAGATTGTTCCTTAGCCCTCTGCCACTTTTGGCATCATACCCTTTTTTAGTTCTCCTTCATGTCATTCCCCCTTTTATTAACCTCCATTTCATTGCTCCATTTTCACCTCCTATCTGCTCTGTATAACTCTGTTACCTCTGATATGACCTCTGACGTTTTCAGTTTGTTTCCACTCTGTTTTTCTTCATTTGCCTCTGGACTTCCTCTGAAGCTTTCAGCAATTTTCCTTTGTTTATCTCTGCTTCAACTCTAATTAATTCTGGACATCCTCTGATGTTTTTTGTTCTTCTCTGTTTTCTTTTCTTTCTCCTTTCACTCTTCTGATGTGAAATAGAAAACAACTTGTATAGAACAATAGTGAGGACTATTATAGTACTACTCTTTTAGTCCTTTCCTTCCTCCACCTCCACCTCTTTCTTCTTTGCTTCTGCTTTTTCTTCCTCCATTTCCTCATCCAATTCACTTCATTCCTCCTTCATCACTCCAACCTCCACCTCTGGCTTGTGCTGCACCCCAGCCACTGCCACCTCTGGCACTGCCTGGCTCCCTTTTGCCTCACACTGCACCCCTCTGCCCACTATGGCCTTGAGGGCTTGGCCTTAAAGGGAAGGCACTGTCATCAACATGACATCCAACCCTCTGGCCTGTCCTCTGCCACCTCCACATTTTCCACCTCTGGAGTTCCTCCACCCCACTCAGACCACTTTTGATCACTCTCAGATGCCTTAGTGCACCTTCATCCTTCCTCCACCACTTTGGTACCTTTTTTACCTTGGCACCTACCTCTGTTTTGGATCTCCTTTTCCATTTGTGTTTCCTCTGTTATTTCTCTGTTTATTAGGTCTATACCCTACAATTCCCCTCTGTCCTCCATACTATTTCAGTACCCCTCCATTTCCATATTTTCCTCCAATTATCTCTGGTACCTTTGGGTACACCTCTGGCTCCCTTCAGGGTTTTCTATGCCTATTCTAGGCACCCTCTGATTTCTTTGCCTTCTGCCTCTGTCTTCAGTATTGGACTACTTACCTCATTCGTCCGTCACTTCTTCCTTCTGCATCCATTTCATTTCCTCTCCAAAACCTCCAGTATGCTTGCCATACACCTCTGCTTACTCTGGTACCCTTGTGGTACATCTCTGCCCTCATTTGTTAACTCTGGAGCTATTTCTGGAGCTTTCTGTCCTTTTTGTTCTATTTTCACCTTTTCATCTCTGTCTGTTTCTTCCTCAGTTGCTTCCTCTCATCCCCTCAGCTCTGTTATGCTATGTACACTTCCTCCACCTCTGGCCTCCTCTGAGGCACCTCAAACTTCCTTCTGTTTTCCCTTTGTTTTCAGACTCTCTGTCTCCTCCAGTACACCTGTGTACACCTCCGTTGACTCCAGTCCTTGCTCCAGAATTCCCTCTGTTTTATATTGCTTCTGTTCTTCTGCCCTCCAGTACACTATGTACACCTCTGGCCCTTCCTGGGCACTTCAATGTTCCTCTATCTCTTTCTGTTTTCTCTCCATTTTTTCTTCCTCTCTTCTCTGTTTTGTACATCTCCCTCCACTTTCACGCTGGACCTCCTCCAGAGTTCTCCATCCTTTGTAGTCACCTCCGACCCCATCTCTGGGGCTCTTCTTTTCTTCATCATCTCCATTTGCTCCTTATCGCTGCTTCTGTCTTCCCTTGTTCCTCCATTTTAGTTTCACTTCCATTTTCCTTCTCTCTCCCCCTGGCATTCCAGCACCCCCTCCATACTCCTCTGCCACAGCCACTGCCACCTCCATTGCCTCTGGTATCTCCATTCTTGCTCCCTCCATGCTATCTGCATCTCTGTCCCCACTTTGTGTGTCATCCACTCCTGTCCTTTGTCTTGCTGCATGCCCAAAGGCACCTCTTGACCTCCCTCATGCTTGGGCTCAGATCCTTTTAGAGCATTTATCATCAGTGGTAGATTTCTTATGCCTATAGCAGATCCTAATCATCTCTGTCCTACTCCATATGGCAATCCCTTTCGGACTTTGCCTCAGTAAGCACCTCTGTCTATCCCTCCATTGGCATGCCCTCTCCACAATGGCTTGACTGCCACCTCAGATTGGTCCCACATTGAATCCCTGCTCACTGAAGGCCTTGAGGGCTTGGCTGTAAAGGGGAGGCACTGTCATATCTGTGCCCAACTATCCATCTCCACTTCCTCTGGCCCCTTCTCCAACCAACTCTGGTCACCTCCATCCCCCTCTAGTCCACCTCTGCCCCCACCACACACAGAGCTCCTCTGATCAGACCTGCAGCTATGCTTGCTCAGAACCATCTGGATCTTATCCCTGTTTGTTCCTCCTTTTGTTCTTTCATCTCTCCTTCATCCCTACTTCACTTACTATCTCCTAGAATATTTTCATATGTTCACCATCTTAGTAAGATAGTATGTTCATCCTGTTTTGTACACCCTCTTGTCCCTCCATTGGTATTTAAGTCCTGTACCTCCTGTATGTACTCCTTAGTACAAATATCAAACAAAGTCACTCTCCTCTCATTTGGTGATCACCCCATCTCCTCTCTGTTGGACTCCTGTGCCTCCAAAATATGAGGACCTAGACCTGCTTAGGGGTGCAACACATATGTCCTATGCCAATGTCCTCCTGAGTACTTCCACTCCAACTCCTCCACTCAGACCTCTGGTCCAACTCCTATACTAACTCCTCTGTTACCCCTTAGAACTCCACTCCTCCAGTTGGACTTGAGTCCAGAGTATATGCACTTTAACAGGGATTTGGACTCAACAATCCAACCGGTGCAAAGATGTTCTTTGACAAAAGCTCTACAAGCTTCCATTTTAGCAGGGTTCTGTGTGTAGGCTTTAGCTTGCTTAGGGACAAAGGAGTCCTTGAGCTCGATGACATGATCATAAGGTCAATGTGGGGGAAGGATGTCATGGTTCTTTTCTTCAAAGACATCAGAGAAGTTGGCATACAGTTTCAGGAGGGTAACTTCCTTTCTGGTGTTCTGCTGAGCAATTTCTATAGCAATGGTGGTTTTACATATAGTTTCAGCAGAGAGCCAAGCATTTCAGTTTCGAAGGTCTGACTCAATATCTTTGTTGGCATCAAAACCTAACCATTGGAGGAGATATCATTCAGAGATTTCATCATGCATGGGAAGAGGATCATCTGGAAAGGAAAGGGTTCTATTCTTCCAGCCAATGGTAGGGTTTCAATCAGCAAGCCAATTCATTCCTAAAATGATCTGTGGTCTTCCAAGACCAATGATCATGAAATGAAGGGTTTCTGTTTGTTCAGGGAAGACAACAGTGGCATTGGAGTAGAAGCGAATTGTCCTGGTCTGGTTGGGGGTTCCATCTACATTCAAGGCCTGTATAGACTCAGAGAGGGGATGGAAGGGGAGATCAAGTCTCTTGGCTAGTCAATGGTCAATGAAGGTTCCTGTAGCTCCACAGTCAATGAGTGTGGTGGTGTTGATGGTTTTTGTTCCATGAGAAAGTCTTATTTGAATACAGATGGATTTCTCAGATTCAGATGAGAGGGTTACATGGGCAATTCTATGGAGAGGTAGCATTGACTCATCTCTCCTTTTCAAAAATCCTCAGTAATTTTAGTGATGGAAGCACTAGATTCCTGTGCAGGTTTGAGGCTTTGCTTCAACTCCTGGAGGATCTCTTGAGTGGTTTTTCCTCCAGTGGTGAGGGAATTGATGTACTGTGTTAGATCATTGTTAGGCTGTGTTTGCACAGCACAAATTCTGTTGGGGTTGTGAGGGGGGCAAGGTGGTGGAGAAGATATAGACTGGTTGGGGTGGTTCCTGGTAGAACAGCCACTCTGCTTACAGATGAAACACAGCCTGTTTTTGAGGCATTGCTTTCATTCATCTGGGGATAGATTCAGGGCATCGATGTCCATGGCATTGGAGTCCCTGGTGGGAGTGGTATGGGGGGCAAAAGATCTCTGAGGGAAAGTATGAGTGGAGGTGGTCCTAGTAGTGGGAATAACTCTTGGAGCCATTCAAATGCAATTGGCTTCAAACTGCTCAACCTTAGAGTACCAGTCTGAAATCTTTTTCAGCATGGTTTCTAATCCAGCCATCTTGGAATGATGGTACTAATGGAGGCCTTGTTCAAACAGGCCAATGAGGGCAAGGTCATTGGTGAGGGCAGCTATGGTGGATAGGATTGTCATATCCATGACATCCCATCCATCTCTGCCCCCTCTGCCCCCACCTCCAAGCAACTCTGGTCACCTCTGCCACCCTCAGTCCACCTCTGCTTCCTCCATGCTCGGAGCTCTGCTCCTCCACTCCAGACCAAGGCTGTGTTCACACAGGGACTTGGCTATCCTCAGACCTGGTTATCATTCCGTACATTTCATTTGTACACCTCTTTGCTTCCCTTATCCCTTCTTGGTCCCTTATGGACCCTTGATATTATCTCACTCATTCCCTGACATCCTTGATGTCCCTATTTACCCTCTAGTATAAAACCCTCTGTACCTCTGTTGTATATCCCTTAGCACAAATATTGACTTAATCTTAATTCCCACTCTCTCTACTCTCGTCATGATCTCCTCCTCCTTCTGTCGGAACTCTGCTCCTCCAAAATATGAGAACATGGACCTGTTCAAGGGTGTGATACATAAGTCCTGCGCTGATGTCCTTTCCATGTAACTCTGCTCCAACACCTCCACTCCACACTTCAGTCCAACTCCAAGACGAACTTTGTCAACCACCCCTCAGCACCTCTGGACCTCCAATTGGACTTGAGTCTGGAGAGTCTGGGACAATTTAACAGTATATTTGTGCTGCCACCTGAGCAGGTCTCCACTCCTTTTCGCCTCTGACTTCATGCCATCATGACCACTCATTATGATCTACACATGCTCTTGGGATCCTCAGAACCCAACCATGCACATACTTTAGTCTTGATGACACTTCTCTGACTTCTCACCATCCTCTTGATGGCCCCTCTTATTCCATACCTCCGAACTCTGAGCTCCAACCTGACTCCACCCCTCTGGCAGATCACCTCCCATCCCCCCTTTCTCATTGCCAACTTCTCCTCCTATGCCCTCTGGTGAGACCACCCTCAGCTTTCAAGCCACTTCTTTGGATTCCTATTTTGTTGGTTTTAGGATATAGCTCACTTGCCATGAGACTCTGTTGAGTGATTGGAACACAAGCAGCACTTTGTCTGACCCTGGCAAGTGGGATGCCAAACCCCCCATGCCTCCACTCCAGAGCACACTCTGGAATCGCCACTGGCCCTTGGACTTATTGCCCCCCCACTTCCTTGTCATTGCTATTGCATTTGCATGCACATGCAAGAGGGATGGCCTAGTCCACCCTGTCAGCCACCTCCAGCCTTCACTGGGCAAGGCAAGACACCCTCAGTAAGAAAAGTCACCCTCACAACATCCAACCTCCCTCCACCCTCCACTCTCCAATCTCCAACCTTTTGGACCTCAAGTCCATAGTTCAGTCCATTTTCTCTGCTGCCAACTCTGGCAAGTCTGAATGTTATGGTATTGGACCCTCTAGAGGTCCTTTTCTTCCTCTCTGTTCTATTCTGCCTCTGTTTTATTTCCTTCTGTTGTTTCTTCACCTGTTTCCTCTTCTTTCATTTCTCTAACCCTTCTACCTAGGGACCAAAAGTCCAAAGGCAACTCCGTTCTATGTCTGCCGACTCTGGCTTATTCTGCCAGTCTGGACATCAGGGTAAAAGTTCCTCTTTGGATCTTTCCCTTTTCTTTTCCCTTTCTCTTGTCCTTTGTCTTTTTGTTCTGACACTGGGTCATGATGGTAGACTTCTCTCCACAGAGTTCCATTACCAGTTGACGAACATCCTCTGTTTCTTCTTTACCTGAAGACTACAAGTCTGAAGGTAACTCTGCCTTAACTCTGGTTTGCTCTGGCAACTCTGGGGCCTTTTCTCCTTGAAGCTCTCTTTTATTTTGCTTCATTCTGCTCTTTGTTTTTTTCTTTGTTTCTCCTCTGACCTCTGACCTGAGGACCACACGTCCAAAGGTCATTTTTTCCCTTACCTCCAGTGCTGCATTGCTTAATAGCCACCACTCCGGTTGCTCCGGCCTCACACTCCACTCCCTCCAAACCTGAAGACATCAAGTCTGAAGGTACCTCCATTTCAACTCTGGTTCACTCCAGCAACTCTGGAGCTTCTGTTTCATTTTCTTCTTTTCCTTTCTGTTTCTATTTTCCAGACTTGGGACCTGCATCACCCTCATCTGCGCTCTCCTCAAGAGCACCTCATGACACACCTCTCTGATTTCTTCTTTTGTTTTCTTTTCGGTGCTGTCAACTCCAGCAGCATCCAGTCTGTTCCAGACCACTCTGTTTCCTCCTGTCCCCTTCGGTTCCATTTTCCAGACCTGGGACTGGGTCCCCCTTGTCTGTGCTCTTTCCTGCAGCACTTGATGATGCAACCCTTATCTTTTCTCTCAGCTTCCTCTGTACCTCCAGACATTAGGTCTCAAGGTAACTCCATTCCAAGTCTGGTTTGCTCTGGCAACTTCGGACCTCTTTCCTTTCCTCTTTTTCTTCTTCTGTTCTGTTTTCTGGATCTGGGACTTGCATCACCCTTGTCCACACTCCATTCTGGAGTATCCCAAGATGCATCCACTTCTTGTTCTGTCCATTTATGACTTCATGATTCCCCTTTTGAGTCCACTTCAGACTACTCTGTTTCTCCTCATCCTCTCTTCTATTGCAGTCCACTCTGGACCATCTGAACTTCCCTCTGGGTCCACTCTGGACCACTGTTAAGTCCAGACTCTCCAAACTCAAGTCTGATCAGAGGTCTGGGGGTACTGAGGGGTAGCCAACTGGTTAGTCTCAGAGTTGGACCAAAGTCCAGAGTGGAGGAGTCAGGAGGAGTTACTCAGGAGGACATTGGCACATGACTTATGTGTTGCACCCTTGAACAGGTCCATGTCCTCATATTTCAGAGGATCAGAGTTCCAACAGGAGGAGGAGATGGGGATTGTGACAAGAGCGAGAAGGGTGGACTAATTCTGGAGACTGCAACAGGAGTCAAGAGAGCAGGGACTAATTCGATATTCATGCTAAAGCTACATGACAGAGTGTACAGGGATTTTATACTAAGAGTCAGAAAGTAAGTATGCCAGAGCGCAGCATAGGAGCTGTGTTCCAAGTGGAGTATTAGAAATGTACAATGAAGGATGAGTAATCATAATACAACAGATCCGGGTCTGGGTATAACTGAGTGCCAGTTCAAGCACAGCATTGGTCCAAGTGGAGGAATAGAGCTCCGAGCGTGGAGGAACAGAGATGGACTGAGGGGATCAGAGTTGGCTGGAGTTGGCCAGAGTTGACAGGAGTTGAGGCCAAAGGGGTCAGAGATGGATGGAATGGCACGGGATATGACAACCACTTCACTTGTGCTCTGTTCTGTTTCCTTGTTCCTGTTCTCCTCTTCATTATCTTCTGTTTCTGACTCTTCTATGCTATCCACTCCGGCAGCATCTGGTCCATTCTGGGCCATCCTGTTTTCCTTTTCATTCTTCTCCTTTGCCTCTATTGGCCCTTCAG
>JBBPKI010001775.1:0-10808 GCA_038089155.1 Nevesoporus exiguus
CTGAGAGTCCAGGAGGTAAGTATGCTGGAGCACAGCATAGGAGCTGTGTTCCAAGACAAGTATTACAAATGTACAATAATGATGAGTAATACTACAAAGGAGTTCTGGGTCTGGATATAACCGAATACTGGTCTGAGCACAGGTTGGTCCGAGCGGAGGAACAGAGCTCTGAGCATGGAGGAACGGAGATGGACTGAGGGGGTCAGAGTTGGCTGGAGTTGGCAGGAGTTGGCAGGAGATGACTGGAGTTGGGGCCAAAGGGGTCGGAGATGGATGGAATGGCACAGGATATGACAGATGACAGGTAACCAAGCCACTTGATCAAATATCGCTTTCATGATCCTTTTCCTCTATGGGCGAGCACTGCTTCAATCTCATATTGTTCTTCATTGTTGAGGAGGTCAGGAGGAGGGTGAGAGAAGTTTTCTCCATGCTTGATGGTGGTGTGATAGGGCAATAGTAAGGATGCATGGAACATGTTGTGTATCTTCCAAGTTGGGGGTAGACTGAGTCAGTACACTACAGGAGAAAGGACTTGGGCAATTTCAAACAGTCCTTCTCTTTTGGGGGTGAGTTTCCTAGAAGGGTAGTTGAAGCGGAGATTAGTAGCTTCCAACCACACCTTATCTCCAACTTTCCATGGATGGAATCTCGAGGTGATCCAATCTTTCATGTATTGCACTGCTTTTTGATGGGCAGCTAGGGCTTCATCTTGTCCCTTAGTGATCAGGGACAGGTGTGCTTCTAATGCAGGAAGGAAGGTCTTGCCTCAATCAGGGTAGGATCTAGGGTGATATTCCATCATGAGGAAAAACGGTGTTTTCTTGGTGGCAGAGTGAACAGTGGAGTTGTGTGAGAATTTGGTGGTAGATAGGAGATCAGCCCAATCCTGAGCTCTCCCTTGGCAGAATATCCTTAGGTAAGTTTCCAACTCCTGGTTAATGTGTTCCGTTGTCCCATCGGTCTGGGGACGATAGGCAGAAGATAACTTTAGGTCAAACTTGAGGAGGCATGCCAATTTCATGGTGAAGGTGGATGCAAACTGTGGTCCTCTATCAGAGATTATGGTGTCATGGAGACCAAAATGTGGAAAGATGTAGGAGAAGAAGAGCTTTGCTACTCCTCCCGCATTGATACTTTTGGAGCAAGGGGTGAAAATTACTCCCTTCATAAGACCATGGTTGACTACAACCATCATGGCATCAAAAGCACCCACATGGGGCAGTCCTGTGATAAGATCAACTGATATTTGTTGAAATGGGCAGGAAGCAATGGAGGAGAGCAGAGACAGCAGTGGTATGGTGGGATGGGTATTAACCTTATTTACTTTGCAGGTAGCACAGCCAAGCATGTATCAGTGGACATAGGTAGCCATTCCAGGCCACCAATAGTCACGAGAGTCTTTGTTGGGTGCAGAAGATCCCCTCATGCTCTCTGGTGGGGGAGGCATGCAACGAGGACACCAAGTTGGGGCGAGCTGGTTCAGGGATATAGAGGTGATTTTTATAATATAGCCATCCCTCAGTGAATCTCCAATTCTGGAGGGTGGAATGGGGGAGAAGTGGGAGCTCGTCTTTCAGGGCATCCACAGCCTGCAGGACCAGCAGGTCAGAGGCAGACGATGCCTTGCTTTTCTTTGCAAGAGTGAGGTCCAGGGCACAGATGGCAACATGTTATGGGAGGTACTCATGAAGAGATGTGTCAACTGGAATGATTGTCAACAACTTGTTATCATCTGAAGTGTCCACCTCGTCCTTACAAGATAGGGTGTCGGCTGGTCCCATCTGGGATCCTGGGGTGACCTGCCAAATGATATTGAAATCCTGTAAAAAGAGGCTCCATCAGGTCTTGTGGCATGAGAGGTTCTGCAGGGTGTGCATATATGAGAGATTCTTATGATCTGTCATGATAGTTACCAGGTGACTAGTACCTCACAGGTACTGTCGCCATTCTTCCAGTGCTTTGATTACTGCTAGCAATTCCCTGTCATAAATGTCATAATTCTGTTCTGTGGGAGTGAGGGTAGAGGAGAAATAGGCGACCAGATGAAGGTCACCATTTCCATCAGCTTGCATCAAAACAGCTCCCACAGCTGTGAGGGAGGCATTAGTCATTAGAGTAAAGGGTTTGTCAGTGTCAGGGAGGGTGAGGACTGGTGCCTGGGTGAAAACCTTCTTTAGAGTCTGGAAAGCAGCTTCTTGGTCCCCTCCCCATACCCAGGGCTGCTTTATCTTGGTAAGGAGGTGTAGCAGGGCAGTGGTGGCAGAGAAGTTGGGAATAAACTTCCTATAAAAGTTACAAAACCCTATAAATGACCATACAGCCTTCACCAATCAGGGTGGTGCCCAGCTAGTGATGGTGGAGAGTTTCAAGGGGTCCATCTTGACTACCCCTTCTCCTACTACCATGCTGAGTTATTCAACTTCTGAAGCATCGAACATGCATTTTGAGATTTTCAGAGCAAGATGGAGTTCTCTCAGGTGTTGGAGGACCTTCCTAGTTCTATTGTGGTGAGTATGAAGGTCAGCAGAGTGTATTAGTATATTGTCCATGTAGATAATTACCCATCCTTGGGCTATATAGTCTCTAAATGAGTGGTTCATGAAGGCTTGGAAGATGGCTGGTGAGTTCCATAATCCAAAAAACATTACAGTGGGTTCAAATAACCCAAGTGGGGTGACAAACACTGCTTTCCAATGATCTTCAGGTCAGATAAGGATGTTGTTGTATCTCCATTGCATATTGAACTTGGTGAAGTATCTAGACCCTTTTAGTTTGTCCATTAGGTCAGAGATCAAGGGGAGTGGATAAGCATTCTTGATGGTATGCCCGTTTAGGTGTTACGATTTCATCCCTTATCTTATCTTATCAAATCACATGACCACTATCACATGACCGTGAGACATGTCACCTGACCAAGTCTAGGTCAAACACTTTCACTTCGATCACATTCGTTCTAGACCCCTTATCTACATGCTTCCTTAATTACCGTTAGTTTAGACCCTTATCTCCTTTCCCACTCCACAATGACGTAGTCACTTAGTAAGTATTCCCACACTTGCCCTAAAGTACCTTGTAGTATATAATCTGAATATCATCAACGACCGGACTTCAGTCAAGTCCTGGTTGATTCCCCTGAACTCTTCCTCTTGACTCTAAAGCAAGCCTAGTAGTGTGACCAAAGCCTTAGCAGGTTTAGGTTGCCAACATTAGGACTTGACTACTCACATCTTCCCTCACACTACTCATCTCACTCGCTGTCGTTCATGACAACCCCAGACCCTAGGGGCAAAGGGAACTTAGTTACCACCCTTTATCTTCACACGCACTTGTGCTCTTTTCCTTTTACGTATACCCCGGCTATATGCTGGTGAAGGTCGGTTGTGCTTTAGGCCACCGTCAAGGGGTGAGCTCAAGAGCTCTTAATTGGTTTAAAAACCGCCTCCGCACGTTTTCATTTTGAAGGAGCCTAGGCTCGTGTCCACATGAGGCACATTTGTTCTAAGATTACATACTAGTACGCAGTTGGAAGACTGGTGTAAGAGCGGTCTTGTGCCCACCAGCCCAACTTACGATAAAGTTTTGAAGACTCTAGTCTGGTGGCTGTTGACCAGATAGAGTAGTTGCTGGAGTTGACAAGGTCCTCGCAACCCTTTTACGTTTTTGGATGTTCCCATCCTGCTCCCCTAAGTCCGAAGAAGCTGAGGCTCGCCTCCCTTCTGAGGAGACAATCGTCAATCACACTCCACCCCTCGACGAGGACGGAGTAGCCTTTGAATATGATCCCAATGACGGTTGGCTAGACGAGTTCGGACACTTCCACTAGTACGAAGACCAGACCCCTCCACTGATACAAAGGACTATGGTCACCCCTTCATCACAAAGAGAAGAGAACTCTCGAACCCCTGACCTACCATCACGAGAAGACGAAGACGGTTGGATCAATTACTTGCCTCCTGAGCAAGGATATCGAACACCAACCCCAGTCCCTTTAGTCAACATCTTCAAAGACGTTGACTTCCTACCATACCTTCTCGACCAAATAAGAAACAACGAACCCTTTGATGAATTCCTACCTAGAGTCCACGGAATTCCAGAAGACCAAGCACTAGCATTCCGAGCTCGGGTGCTACAAGTACAATTATTCCAAGATCATCGACCACAGCTGAGACAAGGTATCAAAGCCCTACAAGAAGCAGAAGCCTTACTAAATCAGCTTCGAAATCTTCACACACCCTCCCTCTCCCCTGAACCAGAAATAGCCCCAGTTCCAGAAGAAGAACATCATGTCGCAGTACCCTTACAGGAACCCGCTCCCGCTCGTCAACTCAGAAACCGACGACTCCTCAGAGAACCCGCTAGGAGACCAGCCCTTGTCCCCAGACCGGATCTCCCAATCGCCACCCGCACCCGCTCCCGCACCAGAAATGTCGGCAGAATACATCAAGATGCTGGGGGAGCAACTTCTGGCCCTACAAGAAGAACTTGCAGAACTTAAAAGGGACAAAGGGAAGAAGAAAGTGGACAATGTGGAAGTAAAAGTTTCGAAAAAGGTGGAAATGATCCCAGATCCAGGGAAATTCAGCAGACTAAAGGAGGATTTTGATACCTGGCAAATGAACATGGCCCTATACATAAAAAGTAATCCAGAGTCCTTCACAGACAACGAATCAAAAAATATAGCAGTCCTGACCAGAAAAGGTCCCAAAGCCGGAGAAAGAGACACAACAGGAGCTGCCCAATGGGCAAGACAACAGCTCTGACACCAAATAAAAGAAGACAATTGGCTCTCAGAGGAAGCTTTGGGAAAACTGCTAATCCAACAATTCAAATCTGTAAACGAGGAGGATGAAGCCAGGAACAAGTTAGAATGGTGTAGACAAATGAATAGAGAATCCACACAAGCCTTCACTACACGATGGCTTGGATACTACTACGACGCAGGAGAAGATCCCTCCAAACCAGATCCAGCAGGAGTAAGACTCTTCGAAAAGGCTTTGAAAGAAAACCTAGCCCAAAGAATCTACGAAGATGGCAAAAGAAAGACCTGTATACAGGACTATATTGAAATAGCCAAAGAAATCGGATCTCATTTGGAGTCCCTAAAATTAGGAAAGACAGAGAAGATTCAGTCAGGGTCAAACTCTAACAATACATACCGCGAAGGCCAAGCCTGTACTTATAGAGGACGAGGCCAACCAATGGATATTGGAGCAGTACAGAGAAACTCCAAATGTTTCAATTGCGCAAAAGACGGACATCTAGCAAGAGACTGTCCGAACCCCAAAAAGGAATGCACAGAATGCAAGTTCCTTGGTGGGGGCCACAAACTCACATGCCGAAAGAGGGCACAAGGGCCACAGCAAAGGCCACAAGTCAGAGAGATGAAGAAAGAAGAAGAAAAGAAGAATGAAGAGCCTAAAGAGGCTAAAGCCATCAAGGGTATGGACTTCGAACAAATGAAGGCGTACTTCTTTGACCTTCATGATACCGAAATGAAAAAGCAGGGAAAAGGTTATGGCAACTGAGGAATCTGGGACCTCAGAAGCCGAAAGAAAACATTCTAAATACCAAAAATAGTTTCTCTTCTCTAATGCCCTATGTACAATACGGACAAGAGTTCAAAGACGACTCAGACTCCTCCACATGTTATTCCTCAGATTCTGAACCATCTAGTCCTATTTATAGAGTACACTTACCTTCCACCGAGACCAGGTCTCTGACTTCAGAGCCAGCTAAAAAGCGGCAGAAGGAAGAGCTTGCTGCATGGGAATGCAGGCATAATTTGGTCAAAGAAAAAGAAAAAAATATTTATGAGGATAGTTTCCCAGAACGAATCCTCTTACGTAGTACCAAGGTGCAATACGAGATTCTCATGGACATCTCGATCGCACACCCCACTACCAAGAACAAGAAGCATCAATGCAAGGCCCTCTTGGACAGTGGTGCAAACGGAATCTTTATAGACAAGAAATGGGCCGAAGAAGTCAAACTCCCACTACAAAAAATGGAAAGGGAGGTACCCGTCTTTAACGTCGATGGAACTAAGAATTCTGCTGGAGCAGTCACACACCAGGCAGAAATAATCCTCGACTATCAAGGACATCGCGAACGCCTGATCACGGAAGTCACCAATCTAGGCAAAAACCCAATGATCCTGGGATATACCTGGTTGGCAAAGCACAATCCAACCATCAACTGGACAAAAGGAGAAGTTAAGATGGCTCGTTGCCCAAGGTCTTGCTACATGCTTTCAGACCAGGGCACAAACTTGGCAAAAGAGGAAGAAGACGAACTAAAGCATGCTTCGACCGTGTATAGGTTTATCAAAAACCTCGAGATACCAAGGAAGAAGGAACCGACCCTTGAAGAAATGGTTCCCAAAGAATACCATCACTTCTAGATGTTTTCAGCAAGAAGGAATCAGAACAACTTCCCTTGAGAAAACCCTGGGATCACGAGATAAAGCTGAAGCCTGGCTTTCAACCAAAAAAGGCAAAAATATTCCCCATAAGTAAGGACGAAATGGAAGAGCTAAAGTCCTTCGTGGAAGAACAAACCAAGAAAGGGTACATTAGACCCTCACGCTCTCCACAAACATCACCAGTCTTCTTCATACCAAAGAAAGATGGAAAGAAGAGACTAGTGCAAGATTACCGATATCTTAATGAGTGGACGGTAAAAAACAATTATCCACTCCCCTTAATAAGTCAGCTAGTGGACAAACTACAAGGAGCAAAATTGTTCACCAAGCTAGACCTCAGATGGGGGTATAACAATATAAGGATCAAAGAAGGAGACGAATGGAAAGCAGCCTTCGTCTCACACTCAGGAGCTTACGAACCACTAGTCATGTTCTTCGGACAATGCAACGCCTCCGCCACCTTCCAACAAATGATGAATGAAATATTTGCCCACATGGATGGCGTTGTAATCATCTATATCGATGACATCATGATTTTTACAAAGACGGACAATGAAGAAGAACATGATAAAATAGTTCAAGAAGTTCTAAAAAGACTCAAGGAACATGACTTATTCCTAATGCCTGAAAAATGCTTTTTCAAGCAGAAAGAAGTCGAATTCCTTGGAATGGTCGTAAACACTGAAGGAATTAAAATGGAGAAAGGAAAAGTGGAAGCCATCCTAGAATGGCCAACACCAAAGGATGTTAAAGGAGTCTGCAGCTTCTTGGGACTCGCAAATTACTACAGAAGATTCATTCAAGACTTCTCCAAAGTCTCACAACCCTTGAATGATCCAACAAAAAAAGACCAACCTTGGCAGTGGGGGCCCACTGAACAGGAAGCCTTCGACACACTGAAAAGGGCTTTTACCACAGCCCCCATACTCGCTTACCCAGACAATAACAGCGAGTTTAGGCTTGAAACTGACGCTTCTGACTTTGCTACCAGCGCGGTCCTTTCTATTAAACAAGAAGACAAGTGGCACCCTATTGCCTTTTCCTCCGCTTCCATGACTCCCGAGCAGAGGAATTACCCAATTGCAGACAAGGAAATGCTGGCCATCATTTTAGCTCTTGAACAATGGCGGCATTACCTTGAGGGGGCAGAAGAATTTGAGGTCTGGACTGATCATGCGAACCTCAAATATTTCATGACAAAGCAAAATCTAAACAGACGCCAAGCTAGATGGTCTCAATGGCTATCTCGATTTAATTATGTCCTAGTCAACAAACCTGGATCCCAAATGGGAAAGGCTGATGCTCTCTCTCGATGAGAGGATCACGCCATAGGCATTGACAAAGACAACAAGGGCATTCAAATGATCCCTGAAAATAGAATAAGGGTACAAAGACAAGGCTTCTTGATCGAAGGAGAAGAAAGAAAACTCCTCGAAAGAATAATAGAAGCACAAGAACAATGGAAGGGCAAAGACGCTGAAAAGTCCAACCTCCTATCAAAGGACGAAATCCTTTATCTTGGTGAAAGGATCTTTGTACCCCCAAAGAACACATTGCACCAAGATATTATAACTCTATATCATGATTCTCCAATCGCCGGACATGGCAGTGCTGAAAAGACCTGGCAAATCATCGAGCGATACTTTCAGTGGAATGGCCTTCAAGCCCAAGTCAAAGAATATTGCTCAAGGTGCGACAGATGCGCACAAATGAAGCCAGAAAATAAGGCACCCAAAGGAGAATTAATTCCCAACCCTATCCCAGAAGGTCCATGGAAAGATATATCTGCGGACTTCATCACCGACCTCCCCACGTCCAATACCTACGACTCTGTACTAGTCGTAGTAGATCGATTCTCAAAAGAGGTGGAATTCATCCCCACCAACAAGACAATTACAGCTTTGGGTACAGCCAAGCTCTACAGAGACCATGTTTGGAAGCACCATGGTTTACCACGGTCCATCATATCAGATAGAGGACCACAATTCGCTTCTCAAGTTATGAAGGATCTCGGCAAAATGCTGAAAATAGACCTACATATGTCGACCGCATTTCACCCACAAACAGACGGTCAAACAGAACGGGTCAATAGAGACCTTCAACAATACCTTCGGCTATTCACAGCCGAAAAACAAGAGAAATGGGCAGAGTGGCTCCCCCTGGCACAATTTTCTTACAACAATCACCAGCACTCTTCCACCAAGAAGTCACCATTTGAAGTGACAAAAACATACGAACCAAGGATGGGAATTGAACCTCTCATCACTAAGAACGAATCGTCCTCGGCGTTTGCACAGGACTTTTCCAAAACGCTTGAGCAAGCTAAAGAATCCCTTGAAAAAGCTCAACAAACAATGAAAAAGCAAGCGGATAAGCACCGCACCAAGGTTCCAGAAATGGTAGTCGGAGATAAAGTCTGGCTATCAACTGAGAACATTAAACTTAATTGGGCCTCAAAAAAGCTCACAGAGCGTTGGATCGGCCCTTACGAAATCCTTTCATTCGCAGGCCCTAATGCCGTCACTCTCAAATTACCATCCACCCTGCAAATTCACCCTACTGTAAACGTCTCAAGGGTTAAACCTTATAAGGAACGCCTTGAAAATCAACCTGTTGTCGCCCCAGGACCCGTTGTGGGCACACAAGAAGGAATTCCTGAGTACGAGGTAGACTACATAGTCAATTCATGCCTCAAAGGATGTTCTTTGGAATTCCTAGTACATTGGAAGGGCTATGACAAGGAAGACCGAACGTGGGAACCTCAGAGCCACCTCTCTCATGCCAAAGAGGCGATCAAGGACTTTTACCTTTCCAACCTGGCGGCACCCCGGAAGCTCAGAATGGTCCAAACGGACTTCGAGTCTTTGTTTTCATCTTATACCAACGTAACGGAGCCCTCCCAGATTCCCTTTAATCGCCTGGAATGCAATTCATAGGAGGGGGGTAATGTTACAATTTCATCCCTTATCTTATCTTATCAAATCACATGACCACTATCACGTGACCGTGGGACATGTCACCTGACCAAGTCTAGGTCAAACACTTTCACTTCGATCACATTCATTCTAGACCCCTTATCTACATGCTTCCTTAATTACCGTTAGTTTAGACCCTTATCTCCTTTCCCACTCCACAATGACGTAGTCACTTAGTAAGTATTCCCACACTTGCCCTAAAGTACCTTGTAGTATATAATCTGAATATCATCAACAACCGGACTTCAGTCAAGTCCTGGTTGATTCCCCTGAACTCTTCCTCTTGACTCTAAAGCAAGCCTAGTAGTGTGACCGAAGCCTTAGCAGGTTTAGGTTGCCAACATTAGGTACCTATAATCTTGGCAAGATCTAAGTGTTCCGTTCTTCTTTGGTACAAAGAAGAACGGAGATGCTTGGGGGGATTTAGACAGAATGATCCTTCCAGTCTTGAGATGTTCCTCCACAAAACCCTTGCATGCCTCCTGTTCCTGAGGGTTTAGTGGATATACTTTAGCTACCTTAGGTATGAAGGTATTCTTCAGTTCAATGGCATGGTCAAAGGGACGACTGGGGGGAAGAAGATCATGGGTCTTTTCAGTAAAGACATCTGCAAATTCCTCAAATTCAGAGGGTAACTTTACTTCAGTTTTCTTGGCATCAGAGGCGATCTGGGTGGAGAGAGTGGTTTTGCAAATGTACTCTCCTTTGAGCCACCCTTGCCTCTTCTTTAGCCATTGTTTGGTAGTCTCATCAGGGTCGGTGTCTAGAAATCTTAGTAGGTACATACCTCTGCAATACAGTGTCAGTGGGTTGGGGGACTGGTCTGGGGGAATCCAGAAGGGTTACTACTTCTTTGGTCCAATCTATTCTTGGGTTGACTCTTTTGAGCCACATCATCCTGAGAATGATCTGGGGGTGTCCACAGCTGATGATCATTGGCAAGATCCAGTTGTCAATCTCTCCTATAGAGAGGGTTACATTAGCATGTGAGGTAATCATACCTTGGGAGTTCTCAGTTCCATCTACATTATAGGCTTTGATGGGTTCTATCAGGATTGCAGGGGCTTCTAGCTTCTTTACTAGGACAGGATCGATGAAATTTCTGGTGGCACTGCAGTTGACTAGTGTGGTGGTTTTGACAATTTTGGCTCCATGCTTTAGGGTTATGGGGAAGCATATAGATCTATTGTTGCTGGAACTAAGTAGTACAGGAGCGATCATATGAGAGGTGGATGTCAAGGTGGCCTCTCCCTTCAAAAATCCTTTGAAGCTCCTTCTGGAGTGGTTTCTTCATCCTCATAGCAGGTCTTCAAAACTGCTAATACTTTGTCTTTGCTACAACATTTCTTTTCAAGGGAGCAGACATATTCCTCAATGGGAGACAACTTTGGTGGGGGTGGTGGAGGAGT
>JBBPKI010001776.1:0-10803 GCA_038089155.1 Nevesoporus exiguus
CTGTGAATTCACCCCACTGTAAATGTCTCAAGGTTTAAACCTTACAAGGAACAACTTGAGAATCAACCTGTAGTTGCCCCAGGACCCATTGTAGGCACACAAAAAGGACTCCCAGAGTTTGAGGTTGACTATATAGTTAATTCATGCCTCAAAGGATGCTCTTTGGAGTTCTTAGTACACTGGAAAGGCTATGACAAGGAAGACTGCATGTGGGAACCTCAGAGCCACCTCTCTAACACCAAAGAGGTGATAAAGGACTTTTATTTAATCAATCCTTCAGCACCCCAAAAGTTGAGGATGCTTCAAATGGACTTTGATTCACTTTTCACTTCTTATTCAAATGTGGTAGAACCCTCCCAGGTTCCCTTTAATTGCCTGGAATGCGATTCATAGGAGGGGGGTAATGTTATGATTTCTCATCTTATCTTATCTTATCAAGTCACATGACCACTATCATGTGACTGTGGGACATGTCACCTGACCAAGTCTAGGTCAATGCCTTTCACTTCATTCACATTCGTTCTAGACCCTTATCTCCCATGCTTCATTAATCTCCGTTACTCTAGATCATGACATCATTAATAATGTAGTACCTTAGTCAGTATTCACACATCTGCCCTAAACCTCTGTAAGTATTATATAAGATCAATCCCATCATTGACTGGACTTCAGTCAAGTCCTGGTTGATTCCCCTTACACTTCCTCTTGACTCTAAGCAAGCCTGATTAGTAGTGACCAAAGCTCTAATGAGTGTAGATTGCCAACAGGTAGTTCATCCTTCAGTGCATCCATGGCATGGGGTCCTCATTAGAGGACAGTGTAATCTTCTTTGCAAGCACTAGATCCAGCACTCTGATGTTTACATGTTCCAAGAAGTACTCACAGAGAGATACATCAACCAGAATTATGGGCATCAGTTTGTTGTCCAATGAGGTATCCACCTTGTCCTTATGTAAGAGAATGTCTGCCAGTTCTATTTGAGATCCAGGGGTGACCTGCCAGATGATATTGTAGTCCTGGAGGAATTGGCTCCAATGAGCCTGCCTTTGGGAGAGGTTCTGTGGGATACACATATAAGATAAGTTTTTATGGTTAGTAAGCACTGTGATGGGATGGCTGGTCCCTCTAAGATACTGTCTCCACTCCTTGAGTGCTTCAATGACTGCTAGTAACTCTCTGTCATAGATGTTATAGTTGTGTTCAGTAGGAGAGAGGGTGGATGAGAAGGTGATTGGATGAAGGTCACTGTTACCATCTGATTGCATAAGCATGGGTCCTATGGCAGTAAGGGAGGTGTTGATCATCAAGGTAAATGGTTTCTTGGTGTCAGGGAGTGTAAGAACCAGCACCTGAGTAAAGACCTTCTTTAGTGTTTGAAAGGTGGTTTCTTGTTCAGCTCCCCAGGCCCAGGGTTGTTTTAGCTTAGTGAGAAGATGTAGGGGTGTGGCAGTAGTGGAGAATTTTGGGATGAACTTCCTATAAAAGTTACAGAATCCAATGAATGAGTGCATGGCTTTTACCAATTATGGTGGACTCCAGTTGGTGATGGTGGTAAGCTTTGATGGATTCAATTTGACCACTCCTTCTCCAATGACCATCCTGAGATATTCTACTTCAGGATGTTGAACATGCACTTGGAGATCTTCAGGGAGAGGTGGAGCTCCCTCAGTCATAGAAGGATTTTCCTAGTCCTGTCATGATTGGTGTGTAAGTCAGTAGAGTGTATTAGTATATTGTCCATGTAGATGATCACCCATCCTTGGGCAATATAGTCTTAGAATGAGTGGTTCATGAAAGCCTGGAAGGTAGCCAGGGAGTTGCATAGTCCAAAGAACATTACTGTGGGTTCAAACAACCCTAATGGGGTGACAAATGCTGCCCTCCATCAGTCTTCCAATCAGATGAGGATGTTGTTGAATCCCCATCATATATCAAATTTGGTGAAGAATCTAAATCCTTTTAGTTTGTCCATTAGATTAGAAAACAGTGGAAGAGGGCAGATGTTCTTGACAGTGTGCCCATTCAAATACCTGTAGTCTTGTCAGGGTCAGAGTGTCCCATCCTTCTTGGGGATGAAGAAAAAGGGAGAGGCCTGTGGCAACTTAGAAGGGACTATTCTTCTGGTCTTTAAATGTTCCTCAATGAAGCTCTTGCAGGCTTTCTGTTCCTGTGGGTTTATGGAATATACTTTTGCTACCTTGGATACATGTCAAAGTCTGGTCTCTCTGGACTCAAGTCCAACCAGAGTTGTGGGGTTCTAGAGGTTAACAGAGTAGTTAGTGTAGGAGGTGGACCAGAGGTCTGAACAGAGGAGTTGGAGCAGAGGTACTCAGGAGGATGTCAGTGCAGGATTTATGTGTTATGCCTCTAAGCAGGTCCATGTTCTTATATTTTGGAGGCACAGAAGCCTGACAGGGAGAAGATGGGGTGATCACAAAATGAGAGGAGAGTGACTTTTGTTGATATTCATACTGAGGAATAGTACAGGAGGTACATAGGGCAGAGTAAGTGAAGGAGGTACAAAACAGAATGAAAATACTATCTGACAAAGACAGTGAATATATGAAAATATTCTAGAAGATAGTACACAAAGTAAGGGCCCAAAATTGTCAGGGAGATAAGTAAGGGATGAAGGAGGGATGCAAGAACAAAAGAAAGAACAAATGGGGATAAGGTCCAGGCAGTTCTAAGCAAGCACAGCTGCAGGTCTGATCAGAGAAGCAGAGCTTTGAGCATGGTGGTGATAGAGGTGGACTAGAGGGAGACAGAGGTGATCAGAGAGGGTTGGAGAAGGGGCCAAAGGAGATGGCTGGTTGGGCATGGATATGACAGTACAAATGTGTTCTTTAGATCTCTCCCCTAGAGTTTTCAGTCCCATCTATGTTATAGGCTTTGACCAGTTCAATTGGGATGATAGGGGCATCCAATTTCTTTATTAGAATGGGGTCAATGAAGTTGCCAGTAGCTCCACAATTAACCAATGTAGTGGTTTTGATGATTTTTGCTCCATGTTTCAAGGTCACCAGGAAGCAGATGGATTTATTGGTGTTGGAACTAAATAGTACAGGGGTAATCATATGAGAGATAGATGTCAAGGTATCCTCTCCTTCTAAAAATCCTGGATCATTGCCTCAGGGATTGGTTCTTCATCTTCATAGCAGATTTTGAGGATGGCTGGGATCTTGTTCTTACTCTTCCATTTTCCTTCCAGGGAGTGGACATATGCTTCAATAGGGGAGGGCTTTGGTGGTGGCAGAGGTGGAGTTTCTACCACAGCAACAGTGGCAGTTTGTGGGAATTGCAGGGCTTGTTTTCTATCATTTTTAGGGTGGTTCTGGCTGGAAGAGCCTTTTTTCTTGCAGAGGAAGCATAGCTTATCTCTGATACATTGGGCTTTTCAGTTGGAGATAGCCTGATGGCATCTATCTCCATGGCATTTGGATCTCTGCTAGTGTGGGAGGGGGAGCATCAACCAGCCCTGATTGATTGGATCAGTTCTACTGCTTGTGGAACTTCTGGGCATTAGAGATCCATTTGGCCAATGTGTTGGGGATGGTAGCCTGCATCAAAATAAGTTTTCCTAGCTTTTTATCTAACCCTCTAAGGAATTTGTGACAGATCTCTCCTTTGTCTGAGATTTCGGCCTTGGCTTGCAATGCAAGGAAGTCCTGTATGTATTCTTGGAATCCATTGTCCAACTTGGTTACTGGATCTTGTCAGACCCACTGTCTGATGAAGTTTAATGCATTTGCCACATTCTGCTTTTCTTTGAAAGAGATGAATGCTGTGAGGAATTCTTTCTCCAGCATATTGAAGTCTTTTCCTATGATAGTGATATCATTCATCTTGTTGTACCACCCTTCCAAGAACTGGACACTGTCCAATTCCCATCTTGTTAAGTATGTATAGTGTATATCTTGGATTCATCTTTAGTGAATAGGGACAAGTTTACTGTGAAGTGGCCCTTCATGGCCTTTATCCATCTAGTGGCATCATTGGACTTCCCAAAGAACTCAGCTGGGAGCATGGACTTTAGCTCAGATTTAAAGGTACTAACTCTGAGAGAGGGGTATTGGGGATCTATGGTGGTAAGCCTTTCTTAGAGAAGAAGGCATAGGGAACAAGCCACTTCTCTTGTAATGGTCTTGGTGTATTGGTACACTTCAAGTTCTCTCTCTCCTAACCTTCCTGGTTTACTGACTCAAGGGAGGCACTCACAAAGAGGCATAATTTCCTTGGTGGGCTTAGAGAGAACAACAATAGGACACTACTCCTGAGTGATAACTAGTCAGCAGGACAACTCCTCTCAGTTGGCTGATGAAGAGATACTCAGACAGATACTCCTTGGAGTTGCAAGCAAGACATGACTAGTGGGAGCACAAAGTTGATACACCAAAGTGGATCGTAAAAATTGGCTAAGGAGCTACTTTACATGAGAGGTCAAGTTAAATAGTGTTCAGCTATAAGCTGACTAAGTACATAGTGAAAGATGGGATTGAGGGAACAAGATGGTAGTTGAGATAATGCATCACTCAACAGAAAGATGGTAATGTGGGAGGCAATGTTCAAATGATATCAAAGATGGGAGCTGCAAAGAGTAAATTATAGTAACAGGATCAGTCTGATGTCATCAGAGTAAAGGATAACAAGGTATGGAATATAGACTTCCAATGGGATTGGTCCCTCCCAAATGCAAAGAAAGAAAATAACAGAGTTGACCTTGAAGAAATAAAATTGTAACACTGTTCCATTCCTCCAAGTGGTTTAAACACCAGTATGCCATAAAAAGCATTTAACAAGGACACTCTAGCCATCAAACTGTCTACCCATCCATACACTTGCCTCCTGTTGGTCAGAAGACCACACTTTCCAATGTCCTATCTGCTCTCTACCAGCTCTACTATTGAAGGTCTCACTGCTTCTATATGGGCAGAACCCCAAGAACCTCTTGCTCCTCTTCCTAAAGGATACTCCTTGCTCTGCCTTGCCAATGAATTCCCCTCCTGGCCATCAATCTCCACCCATCTCCTCTGCTCAGTGACCACTTCCAATGACTCCTCCAGAAATGGTTGATCCATTTGAAGCCCACCTCCAACAATATGCCCTTTGGCTGCAGGCAGCCAACATTCAAGGATTGTTAAGTGGAACCATGTTTCAATAGCCCTGACATGTGTTCTCCACTTGCTGCACTATGAGTAAGCAAGGAACAAGCTTAGTCATAGTGTTAAGTTTTCAGATGAGCAGAGTTTAGTGGCATGGCCTCCTCTCCCATGCTTCTTCTCTCACTCATCCTCCCTAGCTCATCCTTGCTGCTTCTTTTGCTGCACACTCCCCTTCTTTTTCTTCACTCTCTCAGCCCCTCTTTCTGAGCACTCAGCCTGCACCACCTCCCTTGACACCATGGCTGACCTAGCACTTGAAGTTCCCCCAGATCTCACCTCAAACACTTTCCACACAATGCACAAGGCCTTAATAGCAAATCTGAACATTGACATTGAACAAGTTATCTGACACCTGACCAAAGCCTGAGAGGCAAACCATGATACATGGGTCCAAGCCTGGAATAAACAGTAGAAAGCAGACACCAGAGAAGCAGAGCACCTCTGCCTAGAGGAGCAACAGCACATAGATAAAGCACAGAGACTTGCAGAGATGAATGCAAAGCACAAGCACAAGGAAGCTGAGAACAAGAAACCAAAAATAGAGGATTTCAATGAAGACCTTCCCCTGCCTAGTATTATCATGCTGAGACCCTCCAAATATGCCATCCAGAAGATTGCCAGCTTTGATTACATTGAACTCTGATATTTCTCCCCCTCAGGTTGTGAGCATGCTGCATGCACCAACAGATCTCAGGCCAACAACACATTCAGCATCACCAGCAGCAATGACATCCTCATGCTCCACCCTGTTGCATCAGTCAAGGCATCATGCTGCACTCTGGCTGATTATGATCTTTTATTCAGTGTTTTCTTACAGGTCAAGAACTTATTTTTCATCTACCTCAAACAGGCAGACTGGCCTGACAAGCACACCAATGCCCTGGCCACATTCTTCTGGAACATTGAGAACCATCCATTCCCAACTCCAAGAATGGAGATCTCATCACTTTCCACTATGTCTCCTGCCTCTGCCACCAATGGCATGATGATCTAAAGTCTTTGTCTCACCATGCATTCAACATCTCCACCATTAACAACCATCTAATGAACTCAATCACCTTTGAAACAAACTCCAGCCTACAAGAAGAAGCCATCCATAAGGCCAGTGTTCTATTTTCAACCATTCTTCTCTCCACTCACCCTTCCCTCTCAACACCCACTCACCTCATTCAACTTTCCCTCCCTACTCACTGCCGCACTGCCACTCCACCCCCTTTCTTTGCCCAATGCTGCTACCCTCCATCCTGGCCTCCAACCCACCCTTATGATCTGTTCTCCCTGGGATCACATCACACCAGATGGAAGCTGCAATAATACTTCAACCCCCTCCATCCCTACCATACCAAAGTAGGCAAACCAACTGCATCCAGCAGTAGAAGACAGAGACTTTTAGTGATTGTTGCAGATCTTCCCACTTCTGCTCTCCCCACTGCAACCAATTTCACAAATCACCTGCTGTGAAAACAAACCTCTCTTCTCCCTCCAAATCCCAATGGACCCAATCCCCTAACAACTCCTCTGTCCCACACTCTGCTTGCCCAACCTGCCTGGGCCACTATCCTCACTGCATCCACCAGTGTAACAACCATAAATTGTGGGATGGAATCCCAGCCTATATCTGCTGCAACTCCAACAGCAACCTCATTGATGGATCAAGGCAAACCCTATGCAGTGACTGGCAAAAGCCAAATAGATGCACCCTTGCTCACTACTCAGTCAAACATGCCTGTTCTGGCTGCAGCAAGCCAGAACATGGCACTCAGTCATCCCTGCAAGCTCAGACTCACCCAAGCACTAACTTCATATAATCCAGTGGCTTGGCTCCACCACCTTAATACAACCAATCTTATATCATGATACCCAGACATATACAATGGACTTTGATATAGTTTCTCAGTCAACCTCCCTCCCCTCCTTCAATCTTTCACTCCTCAAAACAACCCCTCCATAGCAAAGTTCCAACTTGTCTTCAACAAGATAGTTAGCAAAGAACTTCACAAGGGACACTACCTGGGCCCTTTCACCCATTGAGAGATTGGGCAAACTCTTGGACCCTTCCAGACCACCCCACTATCTCTTATTCCCAAGCCCAGAAATCCTGGCAAATACTGTCTAGTACAAAATCTATCCTTTCCCCATTCAAAGACTCTCTTTTCATCTATAAACTCCCTGGTAAACTCAGATCTTTTCCCACCTCATATAGTACTTTTCATATAATAGCCCTAATATTATCCACTCTACCCCCAGGCCCCTAAGGAGCAATCCACAATGTGGATGAGGCCTACTGCACCATTCCACTTCACCCCTCACAATGGCATGCTCTTGTAGTATGCTTATCAGAAACAGAATTCACAGTAGACACTGCTTCCTGCTTTGGCTTTGACCCCTCAGGAGGCCTAAATGGTAGTGTTGCCAGTGCAGAGACTGCTATCATGTGCTCCCTTGGCCTTGGTCCTATCCTCAGATGGATAGTCAACCATCTCTTCACCAAAATCCCCAAAGACTATCTTCCCAAATACAATAATCACTGCAGACTTATTGCAGACCATATCTCCCCCCAGTGAGGCCCCAGGACCAAGGGAAGATGATCTTGGTTTGCAGGGGGCACACTCCCAGATTGCCAAATTGAAGAATTTGATGAGGACCATGCTTTCCCCCTTAAAGATCTATTCTCCTCCTCCTCTCATCCACCACAGGACATGTCCTTTTACTTCAATCTAAATGACATCAACCATGTCTCAGACAAACTTGGCATCCCATGGGAAGCCTCAAAGGATATACCCTTCACAGACCAACCCACCTTCATTGGGCTCACATGGAACATACCTAAGAAAACTGTCTGCCTGGCAGAACCTAAATGCCTCAAATACATAAAAGCAATAACAGAATGGAACCTCCATTGCACACACACCCTCAATGAGGTTCAAAAACTCCATGGCAAACTCATTCATGCCTCCTGTCATATCCTGTGCCATTCCATTCATCTCTAACCCCTTTAACCCCAACTCCTGTCAACTCCAGCCAACTTTGGCCAACTCTGACTTCCTCAGTCCATCTCTGTTCCTCCATGCTTGGAGCTCCACTCCTCCAACCAGACCAATGCTGTGCTTGGACCAGTACTCAGTTATACCCAGATCTGGAACTCTTTCATTTGTTATTCATGCATTTGTTATATCTATGTAATACTCATCTCAGAGCACAGCTCCTATACTGCACTCTGGCATACTTCATTCCTGAACTCTTAGTATATAATCTCTGTATACTCCATTGTGTAGCTTTAGCACAAATATCAAATTAGTTTTTCTCTCCTAACTCTTGTCACAATCTCCCGAATTAGTCCCCACTCTATTGACTCCTATTGCAGTCTCCCAAATTAGTCCACTCCCTGTTCTCTCATTGCAATCCCCTTCTCCTGTTACGATTTTCTCTTTACATCCTGGTCTTCTTCTTATTTCTGAATGCATCTCATTCATGTATCTGCATCCACATGCCCAATACTTACAATTCCTTGTCACCTTCTCACTGGATGAGTTCGATTATACTTTCACCATTTCCATTCTTATCTAATCATCTTTGTTGGGACAATTACCTCCTAACAGCATTCTCTTGTGCGCTGTCTGATCCATTTAGCCATTCTGCAGTAGTTCCTTCATATTCTTCTCCTTTCTATGCCTGCCCTTCATCTTGGTCCATGTGCATCCCATAGGACTATAAAGTAGCTAGCTACCTTGCTTGTGAACCCCAAGCTAGACCTGCGCAATTCCACTTCCTCTAGTCTGGACTTGTTCTTGCCTGAGCAGTTGCCTCAACAGTTCCCTCTTGCCTCTTTGCTCGTTGTGAGATATTGTGCCTCTTTGTGAGTGCCTCCTCGCAAAGAGCTCTTGTCATTTGCAGTCCAGAAGGACGTGCTCCATAACAAAAGATCTAGCTTTCCCCATTCCCCTCCTGCCAGTGGAGTAGGGAACCACTTGTCAACACGTCGTCACCAAGAAGGGTCTCTGGGTCGCCTAACTGTCATATCCCATGCCATTCCATCCATCTCCGATCCCTTTGGCCCCAACTCCAGTCATCTCCTGCCAACTCCTGCCAACTCCTGCCAACTCTGTCCCCTTCAGTTCATCTCCATTCCTCCACACTTGGAGCTCCGTTCCTCTGCTTGGACCAACCTGTGCTTGGACTGGTATTTGGTTATACCTGAACCCAGAACTCCTTTGTAGTATTACTCATCATTATTGTATATTTGTAATACTTGTCTTGGAACACAGCTCCTATGCTGCACTCCAGCATACTTACCTCCCAGACTCTTAGTATATAATCCCTGTACACTCCGTCATGTAGCTTTAGCACGAATATCAAATTAGTCCTCTCTCCTCTCTCTCATCGCGATCCCCATCTCCTCCTCCTGTCAGAACTCTGATCCTCCGAAATACGAGGACATGGACCTGTTCAAGGGTGTGACACATAAGTCATGCACCAACGTCCTCCTGAGCAACTCCTCCTCTGACTCCTCCACTCTGGACTTCGGTCCACCTCCAAGACTAACAAGTCTACTACCCCTCAGTACCCCTGGACCTCTGATCGGACTTGAGTCCAGAGAGTCCGGACTTAACACTAACCCAAACCATCCCCCTGAAATACTGTGTTGTCACAACACTTTATTTGAACAAGCTATCTGCAGATCCATCACTAGCGGAGAGCCCTCTAAGCCTGAACCCATCGAAGTTGAAGAACCAGAGCCTGCTATCGGACCTGAAAGTTCTTCTGATCCCTGAGCCGCCCCTGCCACTCAAATAGTACATTGTCCTGAGCACAACACTTCTGCTGCTCTCCTGCTTTCAGCCTATACTGCCCCAACACCTGTCATACCTGTTCAACCAATCTATTCGCAACCACCTTGTCGCCCTCCTTCCCCAGACCCTTCTGATAATGAAGACTCTAATGAAGACATGTCTTCCAAACCCACTAAGATCAACATCAGTGTTCCTGCTGATTATGATGGAGATACCTCCACAGCTGAGTCTTGGATTCTCTCTGTCAACACTTACCTCCTTATCAACAAAGAAATTTATACCACTGATGACAGACAAATCACTTTTGCCCTGTCATATATGAAGAAGGACTCCACCATTGCCTGGGCTACTGTCATTCACCAGGAGGCTATGAACAAGTCTCCCCCTTCCTTTGGAACGTACAAAGATTTCAAGGCTACCTTCCAGGTCGCCTTCAAGCTTGTAGATTCCTCCACAGATGCCATGAAGAAGCTTGTCGCTTTGCAACAAAATACTGTCTCTGACTTGCACAAATACGTATCTGAGTTCCGCATCTTATCCACCACTGCTGCCCTCACCAATGACCTTGCCCTGATTCGCCTTTTTGAACAAGGCCTGCACCAGTACCATCACTCCAGGATGGCTGGATTAGAAACCATGCTGAAGAAGATCTCCGACTGGTATTCCAAAGTTGAACAATTCAAGGCTAATCACATTCGCATGGCTCCCAGAGTTACCACTGCCACCACTAGAACTGTCCCCACTCGCACCTTTCCCCAGAGATCTTTTGCCCCTCATACCACTGCCAGGGATCCAAATGCCATGGACATCGATGCCCTGAATCTTTCTCCTAATGAATGAAAGCGCTGCTT
>JBBPKI010001777.1:0-10802 GCA_038089155.1 Nevesoporus exiguus
AAGCGAAAGTAATCAATGAAGGTAAACCAATCAGAAGAAAAGAAGCCTCGTGGAATCATAGACCAAAGAAGAGCGAATATCGGCGGAGTTGTATCATCTGCAGGCCTGGGACCTTGCGGTATATCCGCAGCATACGGCTCCCTATACTTATCGTAACCGTACTGAGCCTGATCGAGGAGGTCCACGGGGTCCTTCTACTGATGTTTGTCGCGGAACATTGGAATAGTAGGCGTAAAGGAAATGTCCTCCTCGTGCACGATACGATCCGCGACCCTCTTCTTCCAAACTCTCCGGAGATCAGTCCCATCCTGGATAAGCATATCGAGGAAAGACAAGACATCGATGTCACTAACAGGACGAGCGGTACCGTGACAAAGAACGAGGCACTGGAACGTCGTTGCTGCGGCCGGTGTGTCGAATTGCCATTTCCTAACACGCGGATGTCCGGGGACATCAATAAAATTTCCTGCACGGATGGGATAGTTTTGAGTCTTGCACCCCGGTGAGAGGAGATCGAGCAAAAAGAAATAAGTAAAGTATGGCCAGAAATGCCAGCCAAGCTTGGAAACGGGAATGGTAGCGAGGCGCTGTGAATACCACAAGAAAACGAAAATCGGGAACAACGCTCAGAGATGAAATCCTTTGATCAGAAATCACTGTTGTGGCAAGTATTAGATTAACTAGGTGCGCACAAACGCTATCGAGCGACAGCGTAACTCAGTCTCGTGCGCAGGTAAACGGACTATATTTCGTACCTATCGAGCGACAGCGTAACTACAATAGCGGTAAGCTCGATTGGGTTTCGTTTCGTATCACAAACAAAAGGCCCACCTCAGTCTCGTGCGCAGGCAAACGGACTGAGGGAGGCGGCGAAAACGAGAGGCCTAATATACAAAAGGCGGTGAGACATAATACAAGGCGACAAGGCGCAAACAAGGCGCGTGCTTGGTCCCTAGCGGTCCAAGCACAGTACGAAGGAATAATACCTAAAACATGTATTGTAATGTCAGACTAACAAGAATGCGCCGGTACTCGGCGTGTTGAAACAACCGGCGCAATATCATGCTCGAAACGAAAGGTGTGAAACGTACAGTCGGGCGTTGCGGCCCGAGACTGAGCACGGATTGCTCATTCCAACAGCAAGCTGAGTTTTGAAGAGAACAGACGTTGTGCAGGTCGTAAAATGGACAAAAGGGTTGCAATGATCAGGGAAACTATGAATGGCATCGCCATGGTCCATACTGTTGATGGGTGAAGAAGGAACCAGCATAACATCAATACGGCGAGGCAGATCCCCTCGCATAGGTCTCCGAGGCTGTCATAAAACGAATCTCGAAGAAGGTTTTCCCTATCTAGCAACGGCATTGGCTCTATCATGGAGTTGTAGGAGAGGTTGATGTTACCCTCTGCAATTGCCTTGACAACGCCTTGACTTCCATTTAGGATTAGTGCAAAATCATCGTATAACAACACTGCGCAGCCGAGAGCAGAAGTTTCCAATGGTTGGTCAAGCATGAGAGTCCCTTCTCCATACTTTGCAGCGTCCAAGCAGCAAACCACGCTAAAACAGGTGTTGAACGTGAGACAATCTCACATAATATATTCACGTGCATACAAGCCCCACACGACTCATAAGATGTCGCCCCTCATAGCTAGGAGACTATATTGATTATACTAGCTATTCAATAGTCTAGTACTTGAGAACAAAGGGTAGTTTAGGGGACAGTAGTCGTCCTTTGCCATCGCCCCACATCACACTCGTCTGACCTCTGCCCGACTCGTTACCGCACCACATATCTCATCAGTTGAAACTCCGCCCTACCGCTACAACAGGCATAGAGGCTCCAGTTGGCCAGAACCGGTAGGCCTTCGTTCCACTCATAAAGCCCGTGCAGCGTGAGTGCGACAATGATTTCTACGACCATCAACGTGCATACAATGTCATGAAAGTCCGCTTGTGTAGTGTAGCTATTCTCAGCAACGTTGCGAGGTGCTTGGTCCAAATCTATGACTGCGACACACGGGGGGTCGAAGCCTTGCGGAATTATCGGCACTGCCTGGAGCTCATAGAACTGCTGACCTGTACCGTATTCGAGAATCAATCTCGCTAGCCGTCCCGATTGCAGTTTCTTGATGCCCAACATCGGGTACACAACATCGGGACCCAGATGCCTTCCAGTCCATGTGGATTGAATGATCAACAAGCAGTCAACGATGAGAGGTGCGAAGCGCCTTGGGTTCCGGATAAGCATGATCCATCTTGAGAGGAGACCTCTCAGGTTTGCATAGAAGCGGGACTGCCGAGACAATTCCTGTGGTACGTCTGTGAGGCGCTCGGTTGTGTCCAGATGGACTGAACGCGCAGCCAGCCGTTGGTGAAGAGGTGCACGACATGCTTTGCTTTTGTGGGAGGGAGTAGATAAGATCCTCCCTGCGGTACGTCTGCACAGCGGACTCCTCAGCCACAAACCGAGTAAAGACATACGACCCTCACCTTGAGGTTTTGCAGTGGAAACGTCCGAAAGAAGGGGATCTTGAGACATGCTAGAAGGCAAACGGAAAGAGGTCGTGAGAGGGTTGACCCGACACTGTGATCCACGGGAACTGGAGGTACAGAGTTTTCACTCAATATTCGAAGGACGTCGTCGAGTATAGCGCAGTGGTACATCCAAGATTATTTTCGGAACTGCATATGGTAAGACCCAAGTAAGTATGGCTCCTACAATACGTTGTAGCTGGTGCTAACGCCACGTGGCAAGAACCCAATTGCCCCCTTTCCTGAATTTCGCCCAGAGGCTCTTTCAGAAGGCTCCAGTGAAGACAAGAAAGACCGGGATGTGAACCTATCCCCACTGATACTAAGCACGGTTGGTTTTATATAAGGTGTTGTGTGCAGCTCCCGAGCATATAGATTCCCATACTGTTCATACCCGAAGTGAGCCTGATCGAGGAGATCCACAAGCTCCTGCTGACGTTCATCGTTAAACATCGGCATAGTCAGGGCAGAGGGAATGTCCTCTTCGCGCACGACGCAATCAGCTACCCTCTCCTTCCAGACCTTCCAGACGTCTGTTTCATCCGGAATGAGCACGTCGAGGAAAGCCCGAAGGTCAATGCTTGTATCAATAGGATGGGTGATCCCGTGGCAAATAACGAGGCAGTGGAACGTCGCTGCCGCTGCAGGCGTATCAAACTGCCATTTTCTGATGGACGGGTATCTGAGGGCGTCGAGAAGCTTTGAGGAACTGATGGGATAGTTCCGAGTCTTGCATCCGGGCGAGAGGAGACCGAGCAGGAAGAAATTTATGAAGAAAGATCCGAAATGCCAGCCGAGCTGGGAAACAAGAGTCGTGCCAGCGAAGCGCTGTGAATACCACAGGAAAACGCAAATGACGGAGAACGTCCGGGAACAGAATCCTTTGGCCATAAACCAACCTCCGGACGGGTTACGTTTTGAAGAGAACAGACGTTGTAGGGGTCGTAAAATAGACAGGAGGGCTGCGATGATTTCGAAAACCGCGAGTGGTGCCAGCAGGGCCCTTCCCGTTGATGGGCGAAAAAGGAATCAGCACAACGCCAATCTGGCGAGGCAGGTCCCTTCGCATAAATCCCCGAGGGTGTCATAGAAAGAATGTCGAAGATGCCTTTCTCCATCCAGGAAGAGCATTGGCTCCACCATGGAGTTGTAGGAGAGGCTGAAGCTGCTCTCTGCTATCGCCTTGACAGCGCTTTGTTTCCCTTTTAGGATCAGTGCAAAGTCTTGGTCTAGAAGTACTGCGCATCCTGGAGCAGGAGCATCAGATCGCAGGGAAAGTGTGAGGGTGCCTTCTCCATAACGAGCAGCGTCCAAGCAGAAAAACAGGTTGAAACAAAAACAGAAACCCCAGTTAGTCAGAGCTGGTAAGGGCTCGTCCCACTGATACAGCACATGCAGTATAAGTGCGGCAGAAGTCTCAATAAGCACCACCAAACACACAATGCCATAGAAATCTGCTTGCGTGCTGTAACAGTTTTCAATGGCATCGTGAGGCACTTGGTCCAGATCTATGACTGCGACGCAGGGGAGGTCAATGGCTTGTAGAAGTGGTGCTACTTTGAGTTCATAGTGCCACTCGTCCCTAGCGTGCTCGAGGATCAAGCTCGCTAGCCGTCCTGACTGCCGCCGCTTGATGCCCGACATGGGATAGACAACATCGGGACCTAGCTGCCTTTCACTCCAGGCGGACTGGATGAGCAACAAACAGTCAACGATAAGGGGCGCAAAGTGCATCGGATACAAGACGAGCACAAGAAATTTTGACAATAGGTCTTTTAAGTTGGTGTGAAGACGATGCCGCTGCTGATACAATTCTTGAGCACCTGTGAGCCGGTCAGCCACGCTTCATAGAGTAAATGTGCAACGAACAGTTGAAAAACGCGAGGATAACTGCAAAGGGGAATGCAGGGAAAATAGCGAATGGAAATGCGAAGATAACTGCATACGGGAAGGTGAGGAGAATTGCAGAGTAGAATGCGAGGGCATTTGCGAAGGAAAATACAAGCCGGACAGCGGAAGGAAATATGAGAAGAACTAAAGGAAAAATTGGGAGGAGAATTACGAAGAGAAAGATGAAGAAACCCACGACAAAAAATGTGAGGAAAGTTGTGAAGAGAAGTGCAAAAAGAGTTGTAACGGGAGGTGCAAGGAGGGTTGCGAAGGAAGATGCGAGTCGGATCGCAAAGGGAATCGCAAGCAGAATCGTGAAGGGAATTGAATGCAAAATTGCACAGGGAAATGTGAGGAGAACCGCAAGGGGAAATGCGGTGAGAATTGCAATGGAGGATGGGAGGAGAGCTGCAAAGGGAAATGCAAGGAGAATTGTAAACGGAAGCGGGAGGAGAATCGCAGAAGAAAACGTGAGGAGAGAAGCGAAGAGCTTTAGTACCGAGCAGGCGAGCGGAAGGAATCCTCGTAAAAGGGGACCTAAGTGTGCATCAAGCCTGTCCCAGCCCCAAGATAGCTTAGGTGGCGCGTCTGTGTACTGGTCGGTCACAGAAAAAACAAGGACAGGTGACCTTCACCTTGCGATTTGGCAGTGGAAGTACCTGAAAGGTGAAGTTCCAGAGACATGGCTGGTTTGATACGCCTCGGACGTGGCACGGGCCCACAGATATCTATCTTTCCGAGTCAGAATTTTTACGTGCTGGCCGCGTGCCTCCTGCACAGCATATAAAATTCGTAAAAGGTACGGCTGAGCGCATGTCATTCGGGATCTTTTACTGTCCACAACGACAGGCTGTAACCACTCCGGGTTACTTAGATCCCAGTATCTAACATATATACCGCTTGCGGTACTGAGTGTAACCACTCAGTATCATCTGCCTTTTGGCTTAGTGGCTAAGCGCGGAGGTCTAGTCATTACACAGGCTTTCGCACCACATTGTGGTGGTGCGCAAACAGAGCCAACGCGGCGAAACCTCGCCAGGCACGCTAGTGGTATCCATTCTGCAATGCGCTATCTATTGTGTAGCTCCGCCAACTATCTATCATTTAGTAGTACATCATACATGTCAATCATAGAAGCCCTGTACATACAGTACCTAGCCCAACTTTGACCCTTGAGCTGCTGCTGGCATTCATCACAGAACGCTGGTATAGGTCGGCGCAAAATAAACGTCCTCGCGTATGATATAGTCCGCTACTCTCTCCTTCCAGACCTTCCACGTATTCCTTTGATCCAGGACAAGCATGCTGAGGAAGGTCAATACGTTAATGCGTAAGACCGGAAGTTCCATGCTGAGACAAAGAACAAGACAGTGAATGCTGCTGCAGCGGCAAGCGCGTCAAACTGCCATTTTCTGGTACGCAGCCTTCCGAGGGCATCGGGAAACCTTGTGGACCGGACTGGATAATTTCGACTTGTATATCCGGCCGAGAGTGAGCAACCAGAGAGATAACGTGTGCCTATCATCCAGTGGAAGGCATACGAGGAACTCCACGGCCTGTCCATATAGCGCAAGAACGAATATGGTAAGTAAACTCTAGGTCCAGGATCCAAAAAAGTAGGACATTATGATGACAACTACTACCAGTGCTATGCCGCCCAGAGTTGTCGATAGTTGGAATGGTAACCAACACAACACAAGGACGGTGAGGCGGGCTGGCTGGCATATAGCCCTGAGGATGTCATAGGGTGTATCTCGACCATATTCCTCTGCACGTAGACGAAGCCAGCTTGTCATGAGAGATTAAAGCGACCCTCTGCAATAGTGCTCTGGCTCCAGTTGAGGGTCACAGGGAAGTGTTGACTCCAAAGCACTGCCCATCCTGGAGCAGAAGAGTCTGATCAGCGGGGAAGGGTAAGAGAGCCATCTCCACAAATAATAGTGTACCAGCAGAAAGGACAGCGTGAATCCGTTTGGAACAAGTAGTTCTGTAGATAAAACGCACCCACAAAAGGCATGACGGTGGCCCCGGGGAGTATTGGATACTCGTAAGTCCGTAAAGATTGGCCTGTGTGCCGTATCCGTTCTCCACGAGATCAGGAGGTACTTCATCCATATCTAAGACTGCAACACGTGGAGGGTCGATGCTTTTCAAGAACGTCATCGTCTCACGGAGTCCATGCGACCTCTCGTCTATACTGTCTTCAGGAATTAGTCTTGCTAGACGGCCTGAGTGCTGTTTCCTATGCTTAACATCGGATAGACAACGCCGGGTCCTGGTTGCCTTTCACTCCAGATTGAACAAGTCAGTGAAAATGGGGAAAAAGCGCCTTGGCCCGCAGCCAAGTTTAAGAAATCTCGAGAAGGTTGCAAAGACGGTGATGTCGAGAAGATTCTCGAGCTACCGGTGCATCTGTAGCCCATTCCTCAGCCATAAGTTGCTCAGGTGGAAATGGAAGATCGTCATATGGGGACTTAACAGCAGTAGCATCTGCACCGTTGGAGAAATGGAAATGCTGAGACATAGCTCGTAGAGAGTTGAATGCGGCTCAGCGCAAAGATCTTTATGTAAGCGTAAAAACGACGGTCCGATGCTTTCGGGATTGCTTATGGTAGTTGCAAGCGGAGTCTGCCAGTGCTGCTAGTGCTCAAGCGGCGCCCATTCACTTACAGCGCAAGTCCTTCAGGTTAATCTCAAATGCAGGCTTAGTCGTTGAAATTGCTGTCCTGTCACACTTAGCTTGGTGTAACAACTCTTCGTGAGTGTATCTCGCATCCAATTTCATGACATTTTACAGGATCTAAAGACGTGTTTTGCGAAAAGAAGCGAAATTATCGAGCTCGAGTGCTCGATAAGCCTACATTGTACATGGAGCGAAAGCAACTGGCCAGCCATGCGGAAGAAAAATGTCGTCGAATTGCAGACCAAATACGAGCGAAAAGCAACCGCGAAGGAGCCTTGTCGTCGGTATCGGAATCTTGCGGCATATCCTGAGCGTACAGATCCCTGTATGCATCATGCCCGAACTGAACTTGATCGAGGAGGTCTACAAGTTGCTGCTGATGTTCATCAGGGAACATCGGTATAGTTGGTTTAAAGGAAATGTCCTCATGCACGATTCGGTCAGCCATCCTGTTTTTCCAGACCCTCCAGACATCCCTTTGATCCGGAACAATCATGTCAAGGAAAGCCATAAGAAGTAAATCCGTGCTCCTGGGTTTGCTCACCTGGCTTGTGCCGATTTTATGATGAGACGTGAGTCCTGCCCAATATCCTCTCCTTGTGACCAAAGAAGTTAACATCGCTCTTTTTCTTTCCTCAGATATAAGCAGCTGTGAATTATTTCCCTGAATAACCGCCTGACCTCCGTTATTTTCTTTTTGGCACATGCTTGCAGGCGCCGTGACTATCATTGGCACAATGGATCTCGTGTTTGGGTGAGTGGCTAGCTTTTGTGTCCCATAGCCCGTATTCATGAGGTTCCACCCAACTCTACAGAGGTAGGTCGGTAAAATAAAATATACATCATGTCATTTGGATTTACTCTCTGAATATAATGCACCTTCGACATGTGTATTCCTTGACCTTGGCTTGCCTGAATCACCATTGTCGGAGTCAAAGTATTGAATGCGATCGTCTTTACCCGCGAGATCCTGAGCTGGAGCTCTCGCTTTATTGCGTTGGCTGATGGCTATCGGCGAAGTGTGTCGGCCATATATATATGATCACAGTAAGTTTCTTCAGGGTATCGGATATGTCTAGAGGCCCGTCGTGGCCAACGGCGGTAACACTAGTAGAATTGGGCAGGAAAGAACTAGACCACGATCTATGCGAGCTAGTATGAAGTACGAAGACAAAACGACCTCTGAGGTGCGCAGGATAAATGTCGTAGTACACGTGACCTGTAGGCTCATGGCCTACAGGTCAGACTCATGCTGCGTTGAAATTCCTGTCGTCACGCTTACCTAGGTGTAACAGCCCTTCTACACATCTCACACCAGCTGGTATTTTTACATTCAGTACTATACACAATTCCGAAAGCATGTCAGCAGGCTCCAATGCGAAAAGGTAGCAAACGAAAATGACCCATCGCGACAAACGACGAAGAACTTAATAAGGGTGCTACGACAGTACTCTTGTGCGTATTCATCAATAGCGATCGGTGAAGACAAACCATACAAAAGAAGAAAGGCCTCATAGAATCACAAACTGGATACAAGCGAACCCGACTAGGTTGCATCGTCAGTGTACCTGGAATCCGGTGCATATAAGTTCCTATACGTTTCATACCCAGACTGAGCTTGCTCGAGGAGGTCCACGAGCTCCTTCTGCTGACTTTCATCACGGAACATCGGTATAGTGGGTGTAAAAGAAATGACATCCTCGTGCACAACGCGATCGGCTACTCTCTTCTTCCAGATCATCCAGACGTCCGTTTCATCCGGAATGAGTGTGTCGAGAAAAGCCAAAGCATCGATACTTCTGCCAATAGGGCGAGCGATGGCATGGCAATGTACGAGGCACTGGAAGGTCGCTGATGCAGCGAGCGTGCTGAATTGCCATTTCTTGACGGGTGGGCGTCTGAGAAGGTCAAGGAACTTTGCAGACCTGATGGGATAGTGTCGAGTTCTGCATCCGACTGAGAGGAGGCACAACAGGAAGAAATATGTAAACCATATCCCAAAATGCCAGCTGAATCCGGTGAGATCGAGATGTAGACCATCAGATGGAATGAAGTGTTGCGTACACCACGGCAAAACGCAGAACAGGGGTAATACCCGAGGGAAGTGTTTTTGAAGTAAAGTCCGGAATTGATACAGGTCAGGGTTCGAGGTGGGCGGATATCGTCTAGAGCGAAGTTGTGAAATAGCTAGAAAAATTAAAGCGACTTCGTAAATGATGAGTGATACAACTGCTTCCCCTAGTGTTGGAAAGCGAAAAAGGAACGAGCAGAACACCATCATGGCCAGGCAGGTCCCTTCGCACAAATCTCCGAGGAAGTCATAGATGGAGATCCGAGGCTCGTCCTCATCTAACTGATTTTTCGACCCCATCATAGAGTCATAGGAGAGGTTGATATTACTCTCAGTAATTGCCTTGACAACGTTCTGATTCCCTCTCAGGATCAGAGTGAACTTTTGGTCTAGAAACACACCACATCCAGGAAAGGAAGGTCCCGATGGCTGGGCAAGTGTGAGAGTGCCTTCCCCAAAACGTGCAGCATCCAAGCAAAAATACATGTTGAGGACGACACAAAGGCCCCAGTTAGCCGGAACGGCTATTGATCTCTCGCCCCACCCGCCGAGTATGTGCAGCATGAGTGCGACAATGATATCGATGATCATCAACAAGCATATGACACCATAAAAATTCGTTTGTATGCTGCAACCGTTCTCAATGACGTCGCGAGATACTTGATCCAAATCCATGAGTGTGACACAAGGGGGCTCGAAGCTTGGTGAAAACGTTGGCGCTACCTTGAGTTCGTAGAGCCATTGTTCCCTACTATATTCGAGAAGCAATCTCGCCAGGCGTCCCGATTGCCGCTTCTTGATCCCCGACATAGGGTAGACAGCATTGGGGCCCAGCTGCCCTTTGCTCCAGTTGGACTGGATGAGTAACCCGAAGTCAATGATAACAGATGCAAAGTGCCTCGGATTCAGCGTGAGCGTAAGGAATCTTGAGAAGAAAGCTCTCAAGTTTGCACAGAAACGAGGTAGCCGAGACAATTTCTGTTGTGCACCTGCGAAACACTTAGTCATGTTCCAAGACATTTGGCTGAACGTACAACCAACGCTGGGGAGAGGAACTCTTTCCTGTGGTACGTCTGCACAGCAGGTCCCTCAATTACAAAACCGAGCGAAGATGTGCAATCCTCACCTTGAGATTCGATGGCAGAAATGTCTAAAGGAAGGGATTCTCGAGGCATAATAGAAGGCAAATGGGAAGTCGTGATGGGGCAGGTCCGAAACTGTGATCTCCAGGGCCAGTGTGCCATGGTCAACAATCGAACTCTAGCAACCACCGAAGTGGCTGCTGTGCGAGCGTGGAAAGAACTGATATTTGGCATATACGACAAGATATCTCGAGTGGGGAACCACTCGAGTACTCTACCAGCTTTATGTACAAATATGAGAGGGTGATGCGGGAATACACTGTTGGAATTAGCAAGCGCGCTGCCACCCGATCTCGTCCGGCCCGACTAGTCACCGGTGCGCAAGTGGCGCGCATGCGCCATGAACATTTGGTAGCACCCTCACGCGTAGTATACTTTACCTGATTTTCCCTGAGCTTAACAGGCGTTCTACTCGCAACCTTATGGTTTACTTCATATTCCGTACAGTATATAAGACCTACATATCGTATGTAGACACCT
>JBBPKI010001778.1:0-10793 GCA_038089155.1 Nevesoporus exiguus
TGAAAACAGAGGGAATTTCAGAGGAAGGACTGGAGGTAATGGAGGTGTACACAAGTGTACTGGAGAAGACAGAGGCAGAGAAAGAACATAGGGTATAGGAAACGGAGGAGATCTGAAGTGCCTCAGGGAAAACTGGAGGTGAAGGGAGACTGAGGTGTAAGTAGTACAATGCTGAACACTGGCAGAAATGTAGGAGGAAAAGACAGAAGGAAGATAAAAACAGCTCAAAGTGCCTCAGAGGAGGCCAGAGGTGTACTGCAAGGGTACCAGAGTGAGCGGAGGTGTACAACAAGTGTACTGGAGGTTTCAGAGAAGAAGGGAAATGATACAAAATGAGAAGGGGATGAAACAGATAAGAGGGGGAAGTAGTCCAATATTAAAAATGGAGACAGAGGGCGAAGAAAACAGAGAAGACCTAGAATAGGCATGGAAACCCCTGGAGAGGGCCAGAGGTGTACCAGGAGGTGAACAGAGAAGAATAGGAGTACCAGAATGGTACAAAGAGCAGAGAAGGTCAGATGGTACAGACTGGATATACAGAGGAATGACAGAGAGAGGAAACAGAAATAGAGAAGGAGGTCAAAAACAGAGGTAAGTGCCAAGGCAAAAGGATACTGAAGTGGCAGAGGAAGGATAAAGGTGTGCTAAGGTGTCTGAGAGTGGTCCAAAATGGTCCAAGTAGAGTGGAGGAACTCCAGAGGTAGAGGTATCGGAAGTGGACTGTGAAGGTGGTGAAGATGGCCAGAGAGAGGCTATGGTGTGTTGGTGATGGTGCCTCCACTTTAGGGCTGAGCCCTCGAGGCCCTAGCAAGCACAGGAGGCAGGTTGGAGTGAATCCAAACAGGGCTGGTAGGCCCCTGTGGAAAGGACAACTGGAGATGGAAAGAATGGACAGAATGGTCCATCGCTTACCAGGCAGAGTCCAAAAAAATTACCTCAGAGTATAAGAAGTTGGTTTAGTACTCACGTACCACCCACTACCATCTACAATGGCTGACAACTCCAGAAGTCCAACACCCGTCGATGAAGACAAGTTCATGGCACTACAAGCATGCCTAAAGGAGCTTGATGATCAGAAGAAGAGGGACACAGAGCAATGACAGCAACATAAAGCAGAGGAGTGCAAACAGCATGAGCGAGAGGAGCACGAGAGGCAGGAGAAAGAGGAGGCAGTGTGGGCATGCAATGCCACTGCAGAGAAGCAATGAAAGGCCAAGCTGGAGCACTGGAGTGGAGAGTGTGAGGCGGCAAAGGAGAGGGAAAAGGGAAAAGGAAGGGCACAGGCCCTATCAGGTAGCCCGGTGAGTAATACACAAGAGGAAAAAAATATACTGATGATTTCACAGGAATTCATTGAAATTGATGAGTCAGAGGAAGAAGAAAGAGGGCAGATGAGGAAGAAGAAAGAGGGCAGACGAGGAAGGAGAAAAAGAGGAAGGTGACGGAGGAGAGCACAGCGTGTGGTAGGTGCTTGGTGTATGGGCTGGAGTGCGAGGCACTGAAGATGGGCAGCAAGGGCATGTCATGCTGTCAGTGCACCAGGGCACATGTGGTGTGCAAACAAGAGGGGGATAAGGGATTGCTGCATGGAGGTGAGCAGAGGAAGAGGATGTGGCCTGTCGTCGAGATCCCAGTGGCAGGGCCATTGAGGGCAGCGAGTGGAAGGGCGGAGAGGGTCACCTTGGAGAGCATTCTCCTCCCAGTGCTCCTCCACATAGCAGAGTCACTGGAGAGAGCAGTCCGGGCGATGGAGAGGACAAAGGGGGCCTGAGTCAAGAGCGGGTGCCAGGTGGTGTCAGAGTTGGCAGAGGTGGTGGTGCAAGTCAAGATGGAGTCAGAGGAAGAAGGAACAAAAAGGAAAAGGAAAAATGGAGGTTAATGAAACAGAATGGAATAAAAACAGATGGGAAATCAAAAATGGTATGATGCCAAAAGTAGCAAAGAGCTAAGGAATGATCTTGGTCAGTCCTATAGTGTGGGAAGAAGTCCAGAGGGGTCCGGCAGAGGTCTGCAGGGCTGGACCATGAAGGTCAGAGTACTTCAGTGAATCTGAGGTGCAACTCCTGGGATTAGTTTTCCAGACGGAGTCCTGGAGCATAGGGGTTTGGCATTCAATCTGTAAGAGTATGTTAGACTATATGTGGCTTCTTATACCCATAGATCAACAGATCATTTATAGGTGAGTGTGCAAGTCAATACTAAACAAACATCAGTGAACCCAAAGAGGTTGGCACAAAGGCCATGGAGGTGGATTGCCTGGAGAGAGAAGAAGGAGAAGTGGATAGTCTGGAGTGGACCAGAGATCATTGGAGTTGACAGGATTGTCAATGACGAATACAGGAGGAAAGGAACAGAAGGACAAAGGAAAAAAAAGGGTATGAAGGCAAAGTGGTCCAGAATGGACCAAAAGTCACTGGAGTGGAACAGAATAGTCCAAAATGAAGACACAGAGGGATATACAGAAGAAGGAAAAAGAGAATGGAGGAAAGGGGTCTGGTGGGCCAGGGTCAACTGGACACGACTGGAGTTGAGGAAATGGTCTGGAGTGGACCCAGAGGGGAAATCATAAGGTCATAAAGAGGACATGAGGAAAAGGAAAGGACATGTAAGGGGGTGCTCCAAAATGGAGCCTGGACAAGGGCAATGCAGTCCCAGGTCCGGAATATAGTACAAAGGAAACAAGAGAGAAGTAAGGGGCTGTCTGGACCAAGTGGAGTCTGCTGGAGCAAGGCTGGAGTTACCTTCAGACATGAGGTCCTTGGGTACAGAAAAGTAAAAAGAAGAAAATAGAAGGATAGAAAAAGGACCAAAGTGGTCCATCACCATAATGTCCAGAGATGCCAGAGTTGGTGTCAGAGGAGTGGAGTACCTTCAAACTTGCAGTCCTTAGGTGCAGAAAGGTCGGAGGTAGATGTTGAGGGTTTGGGGGGGTAGTTGGATGTTGCAAGGTGACTTTCTTGTTGAGGTGTCCTGCCTTCCCCCAGTAAGTGACTGGAGGTTGACTGTGGACTAGACTAAGGTAAGTCCAAGGTGCCATGGTGAATCTGGAGTGCTATCCAGAGGCAGTGGGGCAAAGCATGAAGGTGGAGGCCCTGGAAGCCCAAAGTAGCAGAGGGCTTGGCATTCTTATCTTGTATGGGTCATGAATGAAAGTGCTGCTCATTGCCAATTACTCAATGGAGTATCATGGCAAGCTAGCTGTCCTGAAACCAACAAGGTTAGTAACCCAAGGAGGTGACGAGAAACGTCAGAGGTGATTCATCAGGAGGCAGGAGAAGGGAAAAGTCTACAACAGAGAGAATAGCAACTCACTGAAGGGCTGAGTCAACTGGAGGTGCGGAAGGAATAGGGGATAACTAAAAAGTGTCAAAGAAGACAAAGAAGGGCCTTTGAAGCAGTGGAGGTGAATCGGAGATTCGGAGAAATGGAGTTCATAAAAGTAGATATGAAAGAACAGAGAAGGAAGCTCGCCGAAGAGACAGAGTGAAGATAGAGCTTTGAAAGGTAAGGAACAAAGAATGCCCAAGAGGGCAAAGAAAAGTGGAGGTATAGAGATAATAAAGGGCCGCTGAAAGGCAGGGTAGAACAGAGTTCGGAGGTACCACAAGTGGTATCCTGAAAGAGACTCACCAAAGGGGCAGAGTCAGTCAGAGGTGAAGTCATCAAATAACTCCATAGGGCATGGTTGGGTTTGGAATGAATCCCAGTCGATGCAGAGATCCTAATGGAGGGTCAGAGTACAACACAGAAGTGAGAGGACATGGGAAATGAGTGGAGACCTGCTCAAATGTCAGTACAAATATACTGTTAAATGTTTATCCTCCAGACTCAAGTCCGACTGGAGTTCCACCCAGGAGGAGTGATCACAAAATGAGAGGAGGTGGGGGACTTTTGGTCAATATTTGTGCTGAGGAGGACATACAGGAGGTACATAGGAGTTATATAGGAGTGGAGTAAGCGAAGGAGATACTAAACAGAATGAAAATAGTATCTGACAAAGACAGAGAACACATGAAAATATTCTAGGAGATAAGAAGCGACCTAAGGGTTGCAGAATGTCAAGGGTAATACTAAGGGACAGAGAAGGGATGAAAGAACAAAGAGAAGGACAAATAGGGATAATGTCTGGGTGGTTCTGAGTGAGCACAGCTGCAGGTCCAATTGGAGGAGCAGAGCTCCTCAGAGCTCTGTGCATGGTGGGGACGAAGATGGACTAGAGGGGGACAGAGGAGACTGGAGTTGGTTGGAAATGGGGCCGGAGGAGGTGGAGATGGCTGGTTTGGCATGGATATGATAGCCTTCTCCAAAAGAAACTGAATACCAGACTTCCTGATGCATTCCCAGACTTCTGCGTGCAATGCAGACAGCAAGGGAGGACTAGGATCAGGCTTACAGGCTTATACCAGGCATTCTAACACAAAGGAGAGCAGAAAACTGTATTAAGTAAGTAGTGACATGCCTATGTAGTGCTCAACTAACATAAAACAATGTCAAATATGTAAAAATAGCTAAACCAGCCAAAAACAATGCAAACCAGTCACAAACAAACATACCCAGACACCAAAGTACCAGGAAACATAACTGGGAAGTGATCCCAGCCAGTATAAACCAACTCTGGCCAGTTTCTGCACAACCCAGTCATGTAGGGGATTGATCCTGACTGAAAACATACTGGGAAGTCATCCGGTCTACCAGGATAACATCAGGATGACCAGGATAACATCAGATGAGTTGCAATGTTGTCAGATGCCCTATAAAACTGGAATACAAACATAGGGAATGACAGTTCTCTACACTGGGTCAATGGATCCGCTGTAAGGGTGCACCACATATGGTGAAGCCAAGTCCCACTTGCCCAGTCAACTCTGGTGCTCCAGAGTTCATCAGAGTTTGTCCAGACCAAGTTCAACAGAGAGGGGTGTTGGGGATCAATGGTGGGTAAGCTTTCTTAGGGAAGAAGAGGCAGGGGACAAGCTGATTCTTTTGTAATGGTCATGGCATACTATTGCCTATGACTGCCTTCTACCTCTGGACTATCAGTCGACCTAAATAGGGGAGGCACTCATGAAGAGGTGCAACATCCCTAGATAGATGTAGAAGGGCCTGGGTCAGTGGGGCAACTCCTCAGAGTTGGCTAATGACACTCTGTCTCATTGTTACATTCATTTCCCTTATACATGGACTCCTACTTATTCTCATCACCATTCCCTTTCATTACCCCCACCTGCATGCTCACTATCTCAAGTTTCTTGTCTCCTTTGAGTCACTGGAAGCACTGACTCTTCACCTCTTACAATAGTTGTTCTGGTTCCATACTTCATCCTCAGACTACACCTCCTAAGCTCACTCTCTCATGCAAGCTCGTGATCTACTTACCATATTAGTAGTGTTCTCCTTTTGTTCTTCAACCTTCCATGCCTGCCCTGAGTTGGTCCATGCTCATTCTGCCTAGTATAAAGGTAGTACTGCAACTTGCCCTGTACTCTAAGCTAGTGCTATGCAATCTATGCATTCCCTAGAACATTGTCGCCCTTGCCTCTTGCCTGCAAGGCTCCTGCTTGAACTGTCTCCATGCCACTGCAAGACGTTGTACCTCTTTGTGAGTGCCTCCTCATGAAGTATTGGATAGGTAGCAGTTCAATGGAACATGCTACATAACAAAAGCACTAGCTTACATTCCACCCCTTCTATCATTGGAGAAGGGTGAACCCCCTGCATAAATATGTCTTCCAGAAGAATTGCCAGATTGCTGAATCCAAACCAACCCCCTGAAATACCTCAGTGTTGCAACACCCTTTTAGAGCTTTCTCTCAGAAGAGCTGCAGCCCAAGGAGGATCTTCTGAACCAGAACCCATCAAAGTAGAAGAACTGGAACCCACTGTTGGACCTGGAAGCCCTGCAGACCCTTGGGCTGCCCCCTCCCAAGCAATCACACGCTGTCCTGAATGTAATACTTCCCCTGCTCTCCCTATATCTAGCTACCAACTGCCCACCTCGACCCAAACTACTCAGCATACCCCACCTATCCCACTGCGACAGCCACCCTCCCCAAACCCATCTGATAGTGAAGAAGATGACAACATGACTTCCAAACCCACTGAGATAAAAATCAGAGCTCCCACTGATTACGATGGGGAACCCTCTACTGCCAAGTTGTGGATGCTTGCAGTAGAGACCTACCTCTTGATCAACAGGAAATATATAACAGTGATGCTAGAAAAATCGCCTTTGCTCTTTCATTTATGAAGAAAGATTCCACACTTGCCTGGGTGACTGTCTGCTGACAAGAAGCAATAGCAAAGACCCCCCTGTCCTTCAGAACTTTCCTTGACTTCAAAAAAACTTTCACCACTGCCTTTGAGTCAACTGATATGGTAGCTAATGCCACCAAGAAACTAGTCACCCTACAGCAAACTACCATTGACAACCTTCATAGTTATGTCTCCCAATTCCATATCCTTGCTGCCACATCCAGAATCACTGTGGATGATGCCCTCATTGCCCTCTTTGAAAAAGGGCTTCATAACTACCATTGAAATCGCATGGCAGGGTTAGAAACTATCCCTAAAAAGATTGGTGATTGGTACTCCAAAGTGGAACTCTTTGAGGCAAATAGAGCCTGCTTCTCTCCAAGGAATGACTCAAATGGAAAAAGAACTTTCCAGTGAGCTTTCGTTCCCTGTTCAACTCTCACTCGAGACCCAAACGCTATGGATATTGACACCCTCAACCTCTCCCTGGTTGAATGCCAAAGATACCTTGAAAACAAGTTGTGTTTCATATGCAAACAGCCCAGGTGTTCTACTAAGAACCACCCAAACTACACTCCTCCACCCCCACAACCGCCAAAGAACCCAGTTTGACTCTGCTCTACCACAACCATGCCATCATCTGAACTAACCCAATATGTCAACACCCTCATAACAGGAGGAAAGTCATTTGAGGAGGTTTTAAAAGAGTTGAAAAAAACATTTGAAGTGCCGAAAGAATCCATTGCTTCCATCAAAGAAATACTGGAGGACGATCAAAAGGATTTTTAGTTAGGAGAGATGAGTCAATGCTCCCTCTCCAAAAGAACTCCCCTGTAGTAATCACTTCTGAATCAAAGAAATCTATTCACATATGCATCAGACTATCTACTAAAGGCAAAAACATCGACACCACTGCTCTCATTGACAGTGGAGCAACAGGAATGTTCATTGATCCTTCTCTTGTCAAACAACTCCATATCACTCCCACTTTCCTTGATACGCTGGTACAAGCACTTAATGTTGATGGAACCAAAAACCAGAAAGGAACCATTCAGTCCTTTGTAACACTAACAGCCACCATGGTAAACCTTTCCAAAACCATGTGCTTAATGGTAATAGGACTAGGACGCCCCCAGATCATCCTTGGAATGACGTGGCTTCAATCCCATAATCCACAGGTTGACTGGATGACAGGGACAATCACTCTCTCCGACATCTCCCCTGATACACACAATCCAATAGCTGATCAATATCTCATATGGTGGTTGGGGTACAACCCCAACGACCTAATCAACAAGGGATTAGCTGCCCGCTGAGAATGGCTTGATGCAGAGTCTATCTGTAAAACCACTCTCGCCATGGAATTAGCCAAAAATGTTCCCAAAGAAGAGATAACCCTCCCTGCTGCCTATTTTGACTTTGCTGACATGTTTGAAGAAAAGAACCATGACATACTTCCACCCCATCTCCCATACGACCACATGATCATACTAAAAGATTCTTTTGTCCCCAAAAGAGCCAAGGCTTACTCCCTGAATCCAGCGGAAATGGAAGCATGCAAAGCATTCATTGAGGAACATCTTCAAACTGGACAGATTGTTGAGTCCCAATCCCCCCAAGCATCCCCTCTTTTCTTTGTGCCAAAAAAGGATGGAACAGTATGCCCATTTCAGGACTATAGATACCTGAATGAACATACCATCAAGAACACTTATCCCCTCCCTCAAATCTCTGACCTCATCAATCAAATGAAGAATTTGAAGTTCTTCTCCAAGTTTGATATTCGGTGGGGATATAACAATATTCGAATCAAACCGGAAGACCAGTGGAAGGCAGCATTCATTTGCCCCCTCAGTCTTTATGAACCAACAGTTATGTTTTTTGGCCAATGTAATTTGCCACTGACTTTCCAAGCACTCATGAACTGGATATTTCACAATATCACCCCAGAAGGATGGTTGGAGATATATGTACATGGACAACTTAGGAGTCCACTCCATCACTTTGGATGACCACATCACTTGAACTTGGCAAGTACTTGCCCACCTTCGAGAACATGGCCTCACCCTCAAACTGTCTAAGTGCATGTTTGACACTCCAGAAATTGAATACCTCAGAGTAATAGTTGGCAATGGCAGTGTCCACATGGACCCCACCAAACTAGCAGCCATCTCCACTTGGTGCCCACCCCCAAACATGCAATCAGTCTGCTTGTTCCTTGGCTTCTGTAACTTCTACTGGAAGTTTATCCCCCAACTTCACCAATATTGCTGCTCCCCTGAATGCCCTCACCAAAACCACCCAGCCATGGATATGGGGAGCTCCCCAACAAGCAGCCTTTGACCAGTTCAAACAGATCTTCTCCTCTGCACCCATCATTGCCCTGCCTGACATCAACCAACCATTCTTCCTTAAGACTGATGCCTCCCTTATCGCTGTCGGTGCAGTCCTCATGCAGAAGGACACCAACGAGGATAGTCACCCATGCACCTATTATTCCTGCACCCTTACTGACGCTTGACATCTACAATCACGAACTGCTCACTGTCATAGACACTCTTGAAGAATGGCACCAATACCTTCTTGGTACTGCTCACCCTGTCACGGTATTTACTGATCATAAAAACCTGACCTTCATGTGTGCCCCTCAAAAGCTATCTCACTGACAGGCTCGCTGGAGTCTCTTTCTACAGGATTATCACATCATCTGGCAAAACATCCCCAGCACTGCTGCTTCCCCTGCAGATGCCCTCTCTCATTGCCATGATGTCAATACCTCTCATGACAATGTTCATCCTGTCCTCGTGAGCCCTACCATTATCTCACTTCTCGATGCCTCCCTTTTTTGCCAAAATATCTTCCTCCTCCCCACATGACCCACTTGTCCTCAAAGCCGTTAAATGCCGGTCTCTCCAGACTCAAGTCTGACCAGAGTTGTGGAGTTCTAGGGGTTATCAGAGGAGTTAGTATAGGAGTTGGACCGGAGGTCCAAGTGGAGAAGTCCGAGCGGAGGTACTCAGGAGGACATTGGCACAGGACTTATGTGTCACATCTCTAAGCAGGTCTGTGTCCTCATATTTCAGAGGCACAGGAGCCCAACAGGGAGTAGATGGGGTGATCACAAAATGAGGGGAGAGTGATTTAGTTGATATTTGTACTAAGGAATAGTACAGGAGATACATAGGAGTTATATAAGGCAGAGTAAGTGAAGGAGATACTAAATGGGATGAAAATAGTATCTGACAAAGGCGGAGAACAACATGAAAATATTCTAGAAGGTAAGAAGCGACCTAAGGGTCGCAGAATATCAAGGGTAATATTAAGGGACAAAGGGGGGATGAAGAAACAAAAGGAAGTACACACAGGGATGATGCCTGGGTGGTTCCGAGCAAGCACAGCTGCAGGTCCAATTGGAGGAGCAGAGCTCCAAGGAGCTCTGTGAGTGGTGGGAATGGAGGTGGACTGGAGGGGGATGGAGGAGACTGGAGTCAGTCAGAGATGGGGCCAGAGGAGGTGGAGATGGCTGGTTTGGCATGGATATGACAAAAGCTATTGCTGCCATGGATCAATCTCTACCTCTCTTCCTGTGCTCCTCCCTACAGGACTGGACCTTTACCCACCCTTATCTATATTTTTGTGGCTGCCTTTATATCCCCCCTCTGCACACCATTCCCTCCTTTCTGAACTGCATTTTTTCCCTGCTGGTGGCCACAAAGGCCTCTTTCACACCTACAATTGCCTCTGTTGTGACTACTGGTGGCCTGGCATGAGCTCTTTTGTGGCACATTTTGTTGCTGGCTGCACCCAATGTCAGATGAATGAGGTCAACACACACCCCACTATGCCCCTGCTCTCCCCCATACCCTCACGGGCCACCCGACCATTCCAGCAGATTTCTGTCAATCTCATCACTGACCTCCCTCCCTCTGCTGCCTTCAATTCCATCTTGGTCATGGTCAACCATGGCCTTACTAAGGGGGTGATATTCCTCCCATGTACTAAAACTATCTTGGCCAGCAAGGTCACCTCTCTCTTTTTCTGCCACATATTCCCTCAATTCGGACTCCATGACTCATATATCTCTGACAGAGGACCACAATTTGCCTCCACCTTTGCTAAAGAAATGGCCTGCCTCCTCAAATCTAAAACTCTCATTGGCCTATCATCCCCAGACCAATGGCCAAACCAAACAAACCAATCAAGAACTGGAGACTTATCTTCAGATCTTCTGTTAGGGACAACCTGACATTTGGAGCCAACTCCTCCCTCTTGCCAAATTCTCTCATAACTCCGCCACCCACTCTTCTACCCACCAGTCGCCATACTACCTCATGATGGGATATGAACCTTGAGCTTATCCTCCTTTAGGAAAAATGACCATCCCTGCTGTAGAAGACCAACTCTCCCTTCTTGCCAAAGCAAGAAAAGAAGCTCTTGCTGCCCACCAAACCACCCAATGGATAATGAAGGAGCATATCACATCCAAGTTCACTCCTTGGAAAGTAGGCAACAAGGTATGGCTTGAGGCCACCAACCTCCAC
>JBBPKI010001779.1:0-10788 GCA_038089155.1 Nevesoporus exiguus
ACACGACTATCCTCGCTTGGACTGGGACGTCGGGAGGTTACAACAGTTGTCTACCCGCTCATATCACCGTATTTAAACAGCCGCCTGCTTCGCATCTCCCACTGCCTATCAAAGACACTGAGATGGAGAAAGCTATCAATGCATCGTGCACCTCCATGCTTGACCTTGATCAGGCCCTCAGGCTATATGAGAAGCTCGACGATCTTCCAGCACCATGGTTTGCAGCGAGCCGGATGAAACTTCCATGCATAGCTTTCAAGCTCCCATCTTTCTCATCTTCTCGAATGGGTTCTATCCGCATTTATCGCGTGGAAACCATTGCCTTCGGGACAGTGGAGGTCAAGACGAAACAAGATCTGTCTCGGCTGAATGCTTTGTATCTCGTTCACCCCTGGCTGGATGCACTTCTCGACCGCGAGCACAGCCCGAGCATAGAGAGCAGTGGATTCGTGGAGGATGAGGTGGTGGAGCCGTCCTCGCCAGAGTTGGATGACTTCGACCAAGAATTTGAGGAAAGCTTGACAGAACAACACTCGCTGAACGTGGACGATGAAGAAGACATGTCTGAGGAAGAGAGCGCCGATGATTTCTTGCAGTTTCGTCAACCCGAGTTGCCACCCGCTGCTCGTATGGACACGGCGCCCATGGACAAAGGGACGCGCGCATTACGGGTTGTTGCGCGGCTCAGACAACCGTTCGGTGCGCTACTATTCGCCCTGACGTCGACGCGACGACATGCAGTGGTGTACAGGCGGATGGCCGCGGATAGCACGATTACCGTGCAATTGCAAGAAGGTACCACCTCGGCTGATGTTCTCGAGAACGTACGCATATTAGATGTTTTGTAGCTAACGTGGCGACCACGTCGTTTCAACCGCACGACATGATGACGTTTTGGCTGTTGCGCAACATCATGGTAGGGTACCGACGCCGTACCGTAGGCTAGCTATTAACCGGAGCTGTGGCTGCTGGCAATGATACTCGGAGGTTTCCTGGCCTCATGCTCCCTAAGATGTCGCCCCTCATACGAACGGCGGTGGTGCATAGGAGTTTACTATGACACGAAGATTACAAAGTAGAGCCAAAGTACAAGTTATGCCCCGGGCATCAATAGCACTGGTGAGTCGACATGTGTAAGTATCACACTCGCCGCCTCAGGCAGAAGCGTCCATCCAACATGGGAGGCCCGCCACTCCCCAAGCTGGTTGTTTATCATCAGCTTAAACCCCGCAAAGCACAACCCTCCCCAATCAACATATCAAGATCATTGAAATTGAACGTGTTATCTCAAACCTCTGCCAGTGAAAGTCTCCTGATCGATTTCCAGAGAGTGAATACCGCTGCTATCTTTTCTCCTCGGCTGTCCTTGCTGAATGGAGCTCATGGGCAAGGCATCATGTAGAACCCTATCGTTCTTTTTCCTCGGTTGTCGTTGTTGAATGGATTCTGCAGGTGTCATGTTATCTAGGATTTGGTCACTCTTCTTCCTGGGCTGTCGAGTTCGCGCGGTCTCTGGAGGGCCATAAATATCCTGTTGCAATTCATTTATTAGGAGTATCTCCTTTGACGTCATATGCCGGATACTTACCACCGCCTCTAGTGTCTCCCCCGTCTCCAAGGTATTATCGCTGTCCTTTTTCCTCGGCTGTCTTTGATGGACAGAGCCCACGAGCAGGGCATCGTGTAGAACCCTATTGTTCTTTCTCCTTGGTTGTCTTTGTTGAACCGATTCTTCAGGCGTCACGTCATCTAGCATTTGGTCAGTCTTCTTCGTGGGCTGTTTCATCCGCACGGTCTCTGGAGGGCCATAAATATCCTGTTGCTATTCGTTTATTAGGAGTATCTCCTTTTGACATCATATGCTGGACACTTACCGTCGCCTCTGGCGTCTCCTTCGTCTCCAAGGTATCTTTGTCGTCTCTGAAGCGAATGGATTCCGGCGCTTCCGAATGCACGTTCACCCTCTCTGGTATAACGTTACGAGGCAGAGTGGTAGCGTAGGATGACATCCCTTGACGGACATCAAAAAGCCGCAATCCACCGAAAGCTTTGCTCTCCTTCTTCTTTGGTGGCCGCGCGCGCGCGGTGCGGCGCGGACTCGATTGCCAGGTCCTTTCAAGTTGATCGATATCCGGGTGTGCTCCCATTGTAGTCCCCATTAAATTGGCAACATTTCGGGCTTCCTCACCGTCGAGAACACGTGAGGTAGCCGCCAAGACAGCGCGAGACGGACTCTGCCTATATCTATGGTCCTCGTGCGGGGGGGCCGGCGGGTCTCCACTAACATCGCCCCCATGTGACGGAGGTATGCACATTGACTCTGGTGGTATTGGCAAACCCGGATCTACATCTGTCCGAATTTGAACATTCTTCAAAATGGGTTCTCTTATCTCTCTTGGCAATTCCCCAGAGGCTTCTGAGACCTGTAACGCACGCCTCATGAGCAGGAAGCCGGTAGTTCGATGGAGGACCAATTACCTTGTCATGAAGCAAATTGGCCGCGCTAGATTGATGTATACTATCTTCTATCTTTGTTTCTGGAATCGAAGCAGGATCGTCAGAGGTGGATGATTCGTGAGTAATGGGCGAGGGCTGCTTGACATCCGGAAGCTTATTGATCAGCTCAATTGAGACATTATGAATTTGATCATCACATCCCCCCGTGCCGCTCCCTAGGGACAGCCCACCCCCTCTGGCAAGGCACCCGTTTATTGGCTCTACCGTGCTGGTAAACCATTCAAGCCTAACTGTTCGAGATAGGGAACACACCATCAAGTTTGCCCTCTGATTTCCAGCGAGTAATACTGTCGCATAGTAATTGCATGATGAGCTTTGAATCACTATAGTCCATCTCGGAGAGCCCGCTGAGTGAGGCCTGAGCACCGTCCAACGCCTTCTGCGCAATGCACAGTGCCTGGCAGCGGCTGTGCAGAGTCTCGCGGTAGAACAGAGAAAAGCTTAAAGCAAGACGAAGGTGAAGTGGATGCGTTGCTCGAAGCTCGGAAGCGGTAATGCTCCAGGCGCCCTCGTAAGCGGCCAGTGATTTCTTGATGCTCTTCTCGCGTCTATCACCGACCAGGAAGTCAGACATGTGACGGTAGTAATCGCCGATCCTGCAATAGTAACGGTCAAACATGTCTGTCAGAGATGTGAGAGGACTGACATTTTGGCGTAGAAAATAAAAGACCCAGATGATGTAGCTGAGGAGATAAGGTACGACTCGAGGATGTCGAGGACCTCTTCGCAAATGTGGACGATCTCGCTTTCGAGCTTCTGCCTGTCGTGCTTGGCAAGGGCAAGACTGGCATCATTTCTATTGGACTCATCACCATGCTCAGCCGATGATACGATGGTCCACGATGCCCGACGAGCCGTAATCAGATTTTCATATCCGACAGAGAAGAGGCTGCGTTCCTCAGAAGTGAACTCCCGATGCAAACGTGCAATATCCTTCATGTAACCAACCATGTCTAGTAAGGTGCATAAATACTCACTTGTAAGGGCGTTGGGGATAGCTTACTTTGCCAGCGCTCATCCTTCTCAGCAGCCTGGGCAAGAAGGAGCAACTCACTGCGAGGTCTGCAAATCTGTAATCATAGTATATTCAATCTATTTTGCCACAAATCGGTAGGATAAGCAGCAGGCTCATTGACGTACCGTAGATGATGCATCGAGTAGCTAAAATGTGCTGTTTAACAACAAACTGAACTGTTAGTTCTCTGTATTATTGACAAGTCGAGTACATACTGCGGCAAGTGGAAATTGTAGGAAAAGCCGCGAACAAGTCACAGAGCAGCCCAGCAAGGCAGAGGCAGGGTTAGAGTTCGAAGTCTTTGTCTGGATTATGCTTACCGAATCTGGCAAATCATTTAAACTCTTGCATTCCGTAGTGATAAGCAGTGAAGGGCAAGAGGCTTCTGCACTGGACCCCCTCAGAGGGAATACGATCACTGCCAGTATGTGAAACACAACATAAATAAAATAGGAGCAATGGCGCTTACGCCCTCCTCGTCCACTATAATCAAGTAATTCTCCCACGCTGAGCTCTACCGTGTGCAGTATCTCTTCCTTTACCGTATCTCGAACAAACTTGTGGACCGAAAGGCAGACTATGGTGGTTAACTCAGATGGGCTGGACAATGTTAACATCAATCAGCAGATAAGACCAAGGGAAATCTCACAGTATAATCAGATCATCCCACTCCGGACATTCTCCTACAATTACAGGCATACTCTTCGTCCTCCATTTTCTGTCGCTAGACTGGGCTGACACATAGCATTCCGTAGGACTTTGTGGGAGACCAGTAGTCAGTTGATCACCCCGGATATCTGCAGGACATTTGGTGGGACTCCGCAAGAACATTGACAAGATACATGGCCTACTTGTAATGACATAGACCATTCGAGAGTTGCCAGTGCTGTGTTGGTGGATCTCAAGTACTGGATCAAGAGGTAATTCCTCGTTGCTATGGACGTCAGGGCGTTCTAAACACGTGTAATGAAACGAATGAAAGATCTAGCTAAGCTCTCTCACTGCGAAAAGTATACGTGTTGAGTAAACCGTCATGGTCCAGAATCGAATCACACACCCTTCGACGTTCAAGTATATAGTACCTGAGATATGACATTGAAAAGTTGTTGTATGCCCATAAATAAGTACCAACCATGCCGTGGATCGGAAGCACATTTTTCTGACAAAAACTTCACGAAGTAACCTTCCTGTATCAGTTGATCAGATGATATCAGCTCCTATAGTATATGAAAGTCAGTGGTGGATGGTATAAATGAAGAATTACATACTTTTTCCAGGAAATCGATCCACTCGCTGTCATGAGTCACAGCGACTGTGGTGGCAGAATCCTACAAACGAGCGATTCAATATTCTGAGACAAGAAACAGACCTGCCCAGCTGCAGACCTTGCTTAGTAAATACTGGTTGATGATATCAGAAGGGTGGAAGGGCTAGGGAACCAGTAAGTTACAGTATCAGAAGTCATAGGGCATCCACCAACCTGAGATAATTCTGGTCCGTGGATCAAGTGATTTCTGGATCTCCCCCACAAAAACCACCTTGGTGAGCCCAATGTTGCTTTCTTTTTGCACGAGAATGAGAAACAAGAGCAGTTCACGCCAGGAGGGGACGTGGGGCGAGGGGCCAAATCGGTCACGTGAGTCCTAAGTCCACACACACCAGGCCTCACGGCGAGTTTGAATCCCCTCAAAAATACACACTGATCGGCATTTCTGCCACGGCTATCTCCCCGCCAATCGTTCCACGCAACGTGAAATGTGGACCCCCAGGTATATTCGTTTCCGTCTCCGACCATTGTTGGCCTTGTCAGCCAGATTTGCGCTGAGTGAGCACCAGACGGTGCATTTTGGAACGATGCAAGTGACCAGGAACGAGCTTTGTAGAAACCAGAGACAAGATACAGAGAATGATTTCCAATTGGTCGCCGAAGAGACTGGGTGATGAAATGATACCAATCGAGTGCATGTTGGGTGGCAAAGTCACGAAATTCGTCCCTGGATTGGAGATCATGGAGTGTAGCCCCTTTCGGGAGGATGAGGATTGCGCCCTCTTTGGAGTGAGGGGTGAATTCATATTCAGTGCTAAGATAACAAATGCTCCCTCATCAATCGCACACTTCCCTTGTTTTTGCTAGAAACATACCTTGGATCGCTGGGTGAGCGAATCCGTCTCACACCAGAAAATATAATAGTACCAGGTTTGATGGCATCCGATCTGACCCGGATGTCCCCGCGATTCAGCGGGATAGGATCGAATGTTGGAAAATCCTTGTCGTGCCAGCGTGCGTGGAGCCTATGGTCAGCTGACTTGCATATGTTGAAAATGACATCAAATCCTGTTTCCGGGTCAATGATGCCTACATCTCCGATCTGGAGCCCATCCTCCTGATACTCCCTTGGAAGATCATTAGGACTACTCAGCTGGGGAGTCCACAAAGGGTATCCAAGATATTTTGGCAGGTATTTAGCATATATGTCCTGTGGGGAGTCGCTCATGGTTTCTTGGATGTTGAGATGTTAGCGCTGAGGAGAGAACACGCTGAGGCCACACCATAACAAACTGCCTCATGTACTTAACCCACACGTGACAATTATTATCCAGAGTATTGATCTTGCAAGGCCACTTCCGTCACTCACGGAACTCACACCCCAAATGAATACGATCTTAGCACGGTGACCAGACTCCGATGGTCCCCCGTAACCTAGCAAACACATCAATTCCAGTAGCAAGGTATATGCATTGACGTTCTCAACGAATGACAAACATGCATCTCCTTGGCAGCAATGACAAAGGAGTTCAAGTATGGCGAGCGCACGAAGGCGAACAATTACCCACGACCGCGGGTACCACATATTGGGGAGTGATGCTGCATGTTTCTGCAAAGTGGAGCTGTATGCCATTCCCTTTCAACTTCGAGACTCTTCCCGTCTTTCAACCTCCTTCACGCACCGTGAACTACTCATGCCTGTTTTGTACGTCTTACCATCCCATACAGAGACACGGCAGTCCGACGTACCCCATAAATTGTCTTACCGTGAATTTGAGGCCTCGTGTTTCTGCAATGTTTGAGCCGTAGGATGATAGCAATAGCTTAGGTAAGCTCATGTCGGTACCTACTGTCAGTCACGGTCATTGCTACAGGTCCAGTGAAGTTGGGATACTACGATCTGCAGATGTGCCATTGATTTGCTCCTCCACCAGAGTTTTCTGACGGCCGCTAGAATCAAAAGGATCTCGGAGGGCCTCAGTTCGAACAGAACACTTATATCATGTTTGTCTACCACTGAGCTCTCTCGAACACAGGGAGGGTGACCGGCAATACACGATGGTGTACTCTAGCTTGTGTAAGCGTAAGTAGCGTAAGCCGGATCTCCAACGATCACAGCGAAATATTTGACAAGACATCGAATACTTGAATACAAGTCAGATTTACCTTCCTCATGGCGTATATGCGCCTTGATTGAACGACTAGAACCTTCACATACGGGCTCGTTATGGATACAGGAGTGGGCATCAGCGTAGCTTCTCGCAAACACCTAAGCCAGACGATCACAAGCGGCGCACCGGTAAAGATTGCCATCGTCCTTGTGCCAGTGGCAGCACACGGCATCTCCGAAGGTTGGCATCCTGTGGATGGTTCCTTGATTAATATGGCATCGTGAGAGCGCAACCTGAGATACCACTCAATCACCCTGGTTCATCGACATGTGTAAATGCCAGGTATCAATTTAAGCTACCTACCTACCAGAGAGCCTTGGCTGGCGTATTGCAGGTAAGAGGGGTCGCTACTAGGGGAGCTAAATTGAGGCAGTGTGGTAGCCCTGGTCCACTTTCTGTATGTCTTTGGGATCGATAATGACTAAAATTAGCGTCAGCATGGGAATATGCACGTCAGCAAAATTTTTTCCAAAAGAAGATGACGTAGACGAGGGTCGGTGAAGGTCAGTGCACTGATACAAATAGAACTGCGCTCTATCCATTTGTCTTTCTCGCAGTTGCAAATCCACGCCGTACCAGATGAAATCATATCGCAAATTCATGATCGTACGGAGCGACTGTAGCCCTTTGTGCCTAATGACAAGGTTTATTGGGCAGTGAAGTCGTGAAAGAACAGTAGATAATGGCCCAAGAGGGACTAACCCAGCTCCTTGGGCGAAGTCTGGTATCCAGCAGACTGAGAACCACGTGAGCGTAGGAAAAAACGGAAATTGGGGGGAAAAAAGCCAGGGTATACCCAGAGGTACAGGACCAACTCATCAACTGAGGACTGCTGAACGCAATAAGGATCGCACACAAAGTGGTACGATGTCACCTTGGTGGAGCGGGGGCGGGAAATGGCGTGAATCCGATAGGAAGAAAGTACTCACGACATGTGGGGTAGCAGCCTCGCAGGTTTCTTGGCCAGATAAACGCCGAAAAGATGGTATATAAGGGTCCCGAGTTGGGGAAGCGAACAGGGCAGTACAGTCCACGGCTTGTTCCTTGGCTCCCATCATTGCCCCTGCTACATTTTGTTGCTGATGACCTAGGCAGTAGACGATGGCCGGTGCGTGGTAATGACAGGGTTCAGCATGTATTGATTAGGGTTCGTCACGGGTGACACCGCGGGTCGGACGGCGGACACCGTACCCGTACCCGCCAACACCGCACCCGTGCAGGGTACGGGTCTACACCGACCCGTGACACCCGCGGGTATAGGTACTTCGATCTTGGTGTCAAGCGACGCAATGTATTCATCGTCTGTAATAGTCACATTATGAACCAAAAAACAGATTACTACTGGTTGTGTACTACACTGATTCTTGCTTTCTTTTCTGTGTACCGCGATGTTGAAGCGCCTTCGTGAAGTCACTATGGGAAAGAAAGTCATGCCGGATCCAAGCACCAAGGCAAAGGGTTGCCAAAATTGAATGAGCCAATAACCTGAGCTAGCACCTGGGCCATCAACCTCGACAATGTCTGTGGAGTCTGGCTCGCAGTCTGTGCCAGCAACAGGAGATGGAGAAGTTGTGGCAAGTGGGTGCTCTTCACCACTGATCGCGACTTGGAGAATTTTGCCTTTTTGGTTAGCGGCGGGACGAGAAGCATCAAGCCACTTTTGCTACCCCCAGTATCAGCGCGGTGACGACCAGCCTAGACCTACCAGCCGGCTTGGATGCGTGCGCGCAGCCACAAGTGCGACCGGTCCGAGCGATCACCGGTGCACAAGCGGCGCGCAATATACCACGACCGTCGGATAAACACCCCGCATTTCACGAGTACATAGTAGTGCCTCGCTGTAAGCGATCAGACCGCCGCACGCATAACCGTGTTGAGAATCTAGGTATTTCATATTCAGAACCTCTATTCCTGATACCAGATTCTAGACCAGTCATGTGATATGATCACATGATCTTATCTATTACACTATTCATATTACGAGGTATGATATCATAGATAAGATTCTATTCTTGCTATCTTGATAGCTGACTGATACTTACTGCGGATTACACAATTCCGCTTATCCTTCTGATAAGAAGTGTTTCACCTTTTTATATCCTTTACATACATAGTAAAGAGACCATACATACACAAACAAGTTGTGTAGTATAAAGGACTGGGTCTTTCTCCCAGTACTATAGGACAATTAGAACAATTCTCAGTTCTCTTCCTACAAGTCACTTGATAGTTGAAGACCTCAGCTTCATCTCTCACTATCACACTTCCTTGACCCATACCGCTTCTCTTGGTGAGTCTCCTCATCAAGTATCAAATCCTCTACCCCTTGTCTGCGCATATCAACGAGGGTATCCTATACTCTCATTACCTCCAACCTCCTCGATGCTCTGAGCAGAGTGAAGATCTACACCAAACTTGACCTCCGGCATGCTTACCACCTGGTCCGCATCACTGAGGGCAACAAATGGAAGACAACGTTCTGGACTTGCTATGGGTCATTTGAGTGGCTGGTAATGCCAGTCAGTCTAACTAATGCCCCTGCTGCCTTCCAGCAGTTTGTTAATAGCATTTTCATGGACATGCTTGATGTCTGCATTGTAGTTTACCTCAACAATATCCTCATCTACTCCCACGACCCTGCCGCCCACCGGAAGCATGTCCAGGAGGTACTCCGCTGACTCTGAGCTAATGGCCTCTACCTAAAGCCGGAGAAGTGTGAGTGGCACGCAGACTCTGTCGAATACCTCAGATACATCCTTTCCCCCCCTGACCTCTCCATGGCCAAAGACAAAATTAAGGCGATCATGGACTGGCCAGAGCCTCAGAAGGTCAAGGACATGCAAGCGTTCCTTGGCTTTGCCAATTTTCATCGCTGCTTCATCCACAATTATGCTGACATTGTAGTTCCTCTCACCTGTCTTGCCCACAAAGGCGCCCCTTGGAATTTCTCTGAGGCCTGCTAAACGGCCTTCCGGTCTCTTAAGGAGGCATTCACGTCTGCTCTGGTATTGGTCCACTGAACTCCGGACACTCCGATCACTGTCAAGACCAATGCCTCTGACTACGCCATTGCCGGAATCCTCTCCGTCACCCCTCTGGGCAGTGAACTTCACCCCATCGCATTCTACTCCCACTCCCTCCGGAACACGGAGTTGAACTACGACACCCATGACAAAGAACTCCTTGCCATCTTCGAGGCATTCTCCCAATGGCGCCATTACTTAGAAGGCTCTGCAACTCCGGTGATGGTGTTTACTGATCACAAAAATTTAGAGTACTTTACAGGTACCAAACTCCTAACTCGCCGCCAAGCGCACTGGTCGGAGTACCTCTGCCAATTCAACCTCGCCATCTACTACCGCCCAGGTAAACTTGAAGCTAAGCCCAACGCCCTCACTCAATGATGGGACGTCTACCCTAAAGAAGGGGACAAGGACTACACTCGAGTTAGTCGAGGTCGACAGTGAGCCGAAGTACAAGATCACAGAGATCCTCAACTCCAAGATCGATTGGAGAAGGTGTCACTGCCAACTCCTGTATCTGGTACACTGGCTCAGATATGAAGGAACTGACGAAGAGACCTCCTGGCTTTTAGCCACAGAATTAGGCAACACGAAAGACTTCATCTCGGACTTCCACTGGAAGTATCCAGACAAGCCCAGACCACTACCTACTCTGGATTAGGAGTCTCTGGCTTGGTCCTTCCTTTTCCTTTTGTCCTTTTCTTTATCTTGCTTCATTTCTCTTTTCACTCTGTTACCTATGTCTCTGCATATGCTAAAACGAAAAACAAAACAAAAGATAAAAAACAAAAGAAA